>CM076575.1:409935145-410078839 GCA_034641835.2 Pinus albicaulis
TTTCCCACAGTGGGTTTCCCACCAGTCCTTGACATGGGGGGCAGCTTTGAGGAGTGCAAAAATAATCTTCTCCCTATCGGAAAAGTCATGAATCGAGAAATATCCTTCTAATAGATTCAACCATCTATCTATGGCATTTGCATCTATTTGACCCTCAAATATGGGAATGTCAAAATTTACTTGTACCTTAAAAGGAGTTGCACCTCCAGAGTGGTTGCTGGATGCAGATGAACGTGGGGTGGCGGCCCGAATACCTGAAGAATCTGGCTCTGAGAATCTCTAAAATTATCCATCCTTGCGTTCCTTTGTTTCGAAAGGGCCTCCTCGGGGCAATATTTTGATAGGATCTCACTGTCCCTCATCATGCCTTTTCCTCCCCAATGTCGTCGTCGGGGTTTGCAGTGATCTTGCAAAGGTTCCACCAGATCGAGTCCTAACTCCTTATACCCCGACCTCGTTGGGGACATGCAAAGAAGGATCGAGAAAAAGCAGACCGCTCTGATACCACTGATCCGGATTTATGCAGGAACGCAATAGAATAAACACATAATCATAAATACAGAGATGCAACGGAAATAACTCTTCATTTCATTAATATCAAAGAACTGAAATTTGCTTACAGACAGAATGGAAATAAAACTAGCTAGGGCGCTGGTAGCTATCTCTGAGAAGAGATGTGGTGGCTACAGGCCTCTGAACTGAGGTACAATGAGGCTCGAGGGCCTATTTAACCTTATTTAAAAACAGCTGGCGAACTCATATAGCTATGCAGGGTGGCGGCAGGTGGGTGGCTGGGTTCTGGGCAGGATGTGGTGCACTCTCTCTTGTTTGGCTGGCAGTACATCATTAGAAAAATCTATCCAAGGACTACCACTTTCGCCACGAATATCCATTCCGAAACGGAATGATATTTGCTAGATGCGTGATGCCCAAAAAACGTCGTTTAGGGCCTCAAAACGGCTCCGGAAGTTCATGACCCAAAAAACTGCTAAAAATAGTAAGTTGTGCCAAAACTGAAAAACTGAAAGAGGCAATGGTGGGGCCCTAAGTGGAATAGGTGGGTGGCCACCAATATCCACCTGGATCATTTGGAGGGGCTAAAAGCCCAAGACAGAGGCAAAGAAGGAAGGTCGAGGCCCTCTAAGGGCTAGAGGGCTGCCCTAGATGGAGCTGCAGGCCAAAAGGAAGCTACGATCAACCTTGAGAAGGCCCTAAAGGCTGAAGCTGAGGCTGAGAAGGCTGACGTTGAGGCTAAAAGGGGCCACACTAGGCCTAGGAAGGTGACATTGGGCCTAGAGGCCCTAAAAAATTTCAAACTCCTACGAAAATTTTGAATTTGCTTTAGATCTTTAGTTTCACTGCAAATTCTTCAATAGTTGGTCCTGCAAAATGAGAGACTAGATCTTACCCTCAAGGGCCTAGATCTAACTCTAATCCAACAAACCTTCTTGAATATCACCTGCACAAATGAATTTACAAGTGCCCAAAACCCCAATATATACAGAAAATTCAAAACCCCAAAACTCCAAACCCCAGCTGCAAAACAAGGGTTAGAAAATAAAATTTATTTACATAATTACTATACAAAAATTATTTACAAAATATACAAGTGTACAATGCTTAAAAGATTTTTGAGAAAACAAAATTTTGACAATGGCTAGATGTATTTGGAAAAATAAATGTTAAACCACAGCCTTAGTGAAGTTCGAAAATCACATAAAATATTCAGAATCCAAACATTGTAAGCCTGTGCCTATAGTTTGTGAACTTGGAGCCCAAGGGGTTTGGGGAACCTACAAACTCTATATATTTTCTTCATAAGAAACCATTAGAACATACAATGAATCGGATCACCTAAGATAAGCCCAAAACTTACCAATAGAATGTTCCTATCGTCTACAAATGAAATAATGATTTAAATGATATTTGAAGCACAATATAGGAATGCACATGCCCAACACATACCACAAATAAATAAGACAAAGACACCATGAACTGCACCCCAAAGTCTTTTATTATGATGATCAAAACAGTCCCAGCAGAATAATGGAATTACACCAGCGTTTACAAATTACATCAGAACCAGCTCATCAAAAAAAGATGATAAATAGAAGCAAAATGTGTTTTATTTATAGAGAAACTCCTCCAAATGGAAAATAACGGCTAGTTGGCTTGATCCTCGTCAAAATAATCTCAGTCGTTGAATCTCCACTGTAAAAAAATAATTCTTTTTGAGGAATTTTCTAATTTCACATTAAAACCATTTTTTATTAGCTCAAAAATAATTATTTTGAGCTAATTTCCTCAAAAAACTTGACTTTGACTTAACCACCAAGGTCCAAGGGTCCAATATTCTTGAAATTTCCAATATTCCCTTGGTGGGGGATCTCCAAAAATTAATTTCTTTTAGACCCATGAATTTTTCCACTTGGAGAATTTAATGTATCTAACATTTTAATCTTCGATTCTAATTAATTAATTTTTTGGCTTAGGATTTTATTTTCTTTTGCCAGAAAAATTAATTAATAGACACTTGAGGGGATTTAATTATTTTTTCCACCCTCTAATATTTTAGCCATGGTGTCTAAGTATTCAGGACCATGCACTAAAATATTTTTTACATAAGATTTTACAAATTCAACCCTCAAAGAGGGAAAACCCATTCATTATAGACCCTAGCTTTGGGGTGAGACTGGAGGGAAAAACTCTACCGATCATCCGTGTTTAGAAACACAACTGAATTAGTGAGACGAAAAACCTCCTAGGACGAAATTTGTTGCCAAAATCATAGGCTTACCTAGGTTGTTCATAATAAAACGGTCATACTAACATCATTTACATTATAATTTTGCAGAATGGGTTTATGACACAGAACAGACTGTTGGCTGATGATTCTAACTTTGAAAAAATTCCTTGAAGTCCACGGTTCCTGCTTCCTTGGAATGTTGAAAAAATGGGTGCAAAAGGACCTCAAGTAATTTATCTTGTTGAAGTACTTAATTCTCTTAATAATCTCATTGAAGCTATCGCTCACATCTTGCATTGCCATTCTAAGTTGGAAGTGCATTTCTAAAAAAATTACCTCCAAGCATAAGTTTGGTTGCAAGAAGATAGGACCACTTTCTTCAAACAAATTTGAGGACTCTAGACCCTCATTCGCAGTTAACATAGGTGACCTTGCAATTCTCTTGTGAGAAATCCCTTGTAGGAATGGAGGCATCTAGGTGGTTAGAACCCCACAGGAGGTATCATTAATGAGGCCATAGCCTCCTTCCTTTGGGCTTCTCTCTACAATTTGCATTCGAGACTAGTTCCAAAAGAATTGAGGAGAAAGAATCACTTAGATTAGGCATATAATTTAAAAGTAACCAAGAGTTTGCATCTCGCATAGTTTTAGGTCCTGCAGTTCATTTAAGATAGATATCTATGAAGTAGCAACTCTCCTTTGCAGTAGATTTTCATGATAATTGTGAGCCACTGTATTAAAGAAAATCTTCTAGTTTACTGTCATATCTTCGGCTAGGGGTAGAGAGGGTCTTTTAAGGATTGAGCTGGTCTTTGTAAAAGAAATCAATTATTTCCCTTACTTGTAACCCTTTCACTGAATTACTAGGGAGAAAAGTTTGTTATTTTAAAAGTCTTATTTCTCATTATATTTCTCCTTAAGGCTCAAGAAATTATTTCCTTTGGGCTTCTTCCATCCTTGTAAGCTTCATTAATAAAAGATCATTTTTTCTCTGGAGAGCTTGGGATTTGGTTCCCTTCGTATCCCTCATCTCCTGATTTAAAAGGGAGAACTAACCTACTAACTCACTTCTACTTACTAATTTGTGTTTGCATTCGTAACTTGCTCCAATGCATTTGCATCCTAAATTGCGCTTCTTAACTTGCTCTTGCATCTCATCTCTTTTGCACTTTATATCTCAATTTTGCATCTCTTCTTTTAACTATTTGGTCTAAATTGCAGTTGAGTATCTACTGTCTTAAGCTCATTTTCATTTTAGATTTGATAGTGTTTCCTAACTGTTTAGTTAGCAATCTCATCTGCGATCCTAAAGTTGTGCTTTCATCATTTAAATCTCTTGCTTATTTCAATTGTCTAAATAAGTAAAGAACACCCCTAACTAGCATGTTTAAAGGCATTGTAAGATTTGCTCTAATACATTCTAATTGTTTCTTTGAGTATTTCCTATTGTTTCATTGATCATTGTCATTAGCTAGCAATCTTGTGCTTTGAATTATTTATCTACCTTGTGATTACAAGCATATTGGCATTTTACTTTCTTTGAAGCAATATTGATATCATTGAAGCATTGCATTTTAGATCTTAACTTGCATCTTGAAATTTACCTCCAAGCATAAGCTTGGTTGTATATAAAGATAGTACAACCTTCTCCACCATTCAGTTTGAGAAGTTAGACCCCCATTCACGGTTAACACTGGTGAACTTGTAGTTCTCTTGTGGGCAATCCCTTGTAGGAACGGAGGCATTTGGGTGGTTAGAACTCCTGGGGATGTATCGTAAATGAGGTCTTAGCCTCCTTCCCCAGCAGTTCTCTCTACAACCTTCTTTGTGACTAGCTTCAAAACAATTGAGGAGAAGGCTTCACCTAGAATAGGAATATAACTAAAATCAACCAATATTTTGCATTTCACCTAGTTTAGGTTTGCATTTCATTTTTCTAACTTTCTCTTGTGGCATATTCATAATTGTGGGCATTTCATTTTCCTTGCAGTATTACATTGCAATCCTTGTACTTATCTTTGATTTATCTTGCTCATTGTGTATCTACATTATCATATTTTAATTGAGCATTTACTTTGAAGTAAAAATTTCTTTTATTTTTGCAAGTTATATCTTTTGCTCATCTTTAATATTTTGCCATTTCTTGTACTAACACTTGTTTTGTGGCATTTTTTTATCTTGTAACTTGAAACATTATTATATTTTGTTAGTGTTGAATCTATATTGAGCATTGTTATAAGGCACTAGTTTATCATTGTCAATCCAATCAATGTCTTATTTATCTTGTTGAGATTTATCTTTTGAACATTTTAATAATCAAATTTGCTAAATAATATTTAATCAAGTTACGTAGATAAATAATTGTCTTGCCCTTAGTCTCGTAGAACTTGTTGTTTCCAGCAAATTTTCATTTCTTCATCATCCTTAGGGACTACCCCCCTTAACTTACCTAAGAGAAAGCTTAAACGGAGTAAGTAGGAAATAGGTGACAGCCCATACTCTAAGGGTTGTGCCTTAGAGATTATGCCTTGCAGGGTTAGAAACTTCTCCCGAACTTAAGTGTAAATATTAGGCAACAACATGGCCTTTTCCTGCAATCGCATTAATTTCCTGCAATTCGCCCTGCAACTATAAATCTCGATCTGCTAAACTAGCAACTCGTACAACTTCTCTTAGAAATCTCGTACGGCCTCTCCACGCAACCTCGATTCTTTGTTTGCAAAATAACTTTGGGAGAATTCCTCCTCTGGATCTTGGAAACTAGAGAAATACTAATGAAAGAAAACTTCAGAATAGTTACTGCTTCAATTGATGCTAAAACCCTCATTGGTGTCAAACCTCATGCTATCATTGTGCCATCTTCACTACAATGAATTGATCTCCAAGACTGCCCATCGATTTCCTTTATAATCTCTCGTTGAGAAATCAATGGTTGAGATCTAGATCTAAAATGATCTAATCAATGGCTAAGTTTACTTAGAAACTTTACTAGAAGTCTCTAGAGGAAAATTGACCATGTTTGAATTATTACTACTTAATTATTCTATTTCCCTAAGTTATCACTTAGGAAAATAATTAATTAATTTAATTAAGACATTTCCATTCAAAAGAATAACATGGGCTTGGAGTCATTTTCTGCTCTTATGTTCCTAGCCTTACTGACACCACTTGAGGCTAGAACCCCTATCCAAGATACATCAACCAATAGTTCCTTTACTTCCAACATATGTGTTGTGGTTGCCAAGTGTGGAAGAACATGAAGTAAGGGAGACAAGTCCCCCACATAACTCCAGCAAGAAAAATGTGTGCCATCATGCCTCAAACAAGTGTATCCCTACCTATTGCATGGGATCTCTAAATCTGGCCTGTGTATCTCAACTAACTGGCAACGTCAGAGATGTCCGGACTGGCAGTGTACACAGGTGTATCAAAGGGGAGTTAACACCCATATAAGTTGGCCTAACTAGGCCTTAACTTCAAATCCCTTTGAAAGCTAACAAGACTATAACTCATGCTCGGTGAAAGCGAAAAATTCGGCCTCTATGTTGGCCATGTACTAGACCTAGTGGGCCAGCTAACTCATGCCCCATTTGGCCATAAACTTGACCTTCCAATGTGGCTACTAAATCATCCTTAAACTCAGCTTTGACTTCAACTTCAATGCCATGTCACTTGACTTGTCTCTTTAACTTGGAAACACATCTTTAATATGTCCCTCATTAATTTTTGCAAATTTCTTGTCTTTTTCTCCCCTTTTGTGTAAAAGTGGGTTTTCATGGGGAAACAATCATTTTTTTGGCCTCCAAAGTGCGTAATAGAATAATGTTGGTGCTCAGAGTATGAATTTTGAGCACTCACATGCCACCAACATTTCTCAATGCCACTTTATTACATAGAAAATTAATTAAAATTTGATTTTGCGGAAATTTCTAATTATTTAAAAAATTCCTAGAAATACATAATCAAATTCCGTAAAGACTTCGAATGTGACCTAGCATGGTAATATACATCGAACCTAGACAATAGGACATACTCAAGGCCTAATTATTAAGCCGCACTCCAGCTTTGGAGGTATATGAGTGAAAAAACTCTACTAATTATTTATCGCTAAAAATCAAAAATAATTAGTTAAGTGAAAAAACACTCTAGAGTGTACTCACTTAGTACCCAGGTCCCAAGTTGCCTAAGTTTGCTACATAATTTCACCATGCTAACGTTCATTTATTATAATTCCCCTTTGGGGAAACGGAATTTGAGAGAAGAAAGTAGAAGAGGAAAGTGAAGGGGCAAAAACGCCCTGTTGGACTTCTGATCATTTGAAAAATTGTCGAGTGCTTTGTGCATTAGGCCATGGGGACTTAACTATTAGTTTTTGAGTTTGGTAGCAATGGACAGGTGTTCTAGTCTCTATGGCGTCTAAGAGACTAAGGAACATGAGATATCCAAAACCAGAAAAGGTTTCGTGAAATAAGACTTGGAGACTCCTTAATTAAATTTATTAGCCATAGTTTAATTATTAACTAAGTCTAACTTAGGAAAAGTGGTTAATTAAAGTTAATTAATTAAGGAAGATCGATTTTGCTCTAGAGGCTTCTATTGATGAAGTCAAATTGATCTTAGTCATTGGTTGTGATCTATGTTGCAGGAAACGTGGGTCTAGCCTCTGTTTCAGCCCAGAAACGAAATGGAAACGCGTTTCACCATACCGTACGGCCTGGAAACGTGTTTCCGTCTGTATTGGGTCGTTTCTCATTGGGGAAACATGCCCAATACGGCCAGAAACGCATTTCCAGGGCGTACGGTCGTGTTCTCATCGCTTTAACTTGTTTTTTTCCCTTGTTTTTTTTTTGTTTGCGTGTGTTTTATTATTTTTTTAATTATGGAAAGTGTCCTTTGCATGCTTCTAGATGGCTATCTCAACTTATAAAAAGAATCTTGCCTCATTCTCTCATCACATGAAGTGAGCAAGTCGTTTCACTTGGAGAAGGGTGATTTTAGCAAGGAGAAAAGAGGAAGAGAGTAGTGCTTCAGCTAGGGCATTTTCACCAGTGAGTAAAGGAGATTTCAGCAGCAAGAGAAAGAGATTTCAAAAGCAAATTTGGAGTGCGAAGTTTCCAGCTACAACATTCTTGGTTTTTGTCTTAACTACAGTCATATTTCTCGTCTTTTGTGGCATTTTGGGCTACTTCAGTGACACAAAATTAATTTGGGTGAGAAGCGTTCAATTTCTTGTTTTTTTCCCATTGTTTCTTCTATTTTTCGAGAGTTTATGCTACCAAAATTATGAAAAACGTTTTTTATTTACAGATTTCTTTTTTTTAATTTTTTTTGCAACAATGGCTTCCATCCAAGGTTCAAGTTCAAGCCCCAAGTCCAACCCAAGGGCTGAATATTATCCTCTTTGGAGGCATGTTTAGAAGCTTCAAAGATGTGGAGGTGGTGACTCATGGGAATGGCGATGTAATATTTGCAGTAATTCTTACAAGGGCCCTTACCCAAGAGTGAAGGCACATCTTTTGCATGGAGGAGGACAGGGGATTGCAGGTTGCACAAAAACATCAGACCTTGTGGTGAGGAGGGAATATCAAAGAGGACAAGATCAGGTGGATGGAATCAAAAGAATGCATGATGGGCTTAGTCAAGCTACTACTAAAGCTCCAACAAACATTGAGCCAAGGATTGTAGCTGAAGCAAGGAAGAGGAGAGCCACTCAACAACCAGAAAAACCATCATCCAAAGGGGCATCCGGTATAATTCAAGATTGCAGAATTGCTAAATTGGTGAATGTGCAAGCAAGAGAAAAATTTGATTCCAAAGTGGCTAGGTGCATCTATGCATGTGGTATCCCATTCAATGTTGTTTTCTCTCCTTACTGGCAAGATATGATAAGGGAAGTTAACAAAGCTCCTCAAGGGTACAAGGGGCCCAACTATGAGAAAGTTAGAACTCAGCTTCTCAAAAATGAGAAGGATCTTGTGGAGGATGTCTTATCACCAATTCGTACTTCTTGGAGTAGCTCTGGGTTACCATAGTCTCAGATGGATGGACAGATACAAGGCGTAGACCATTGATAAATATCATTGCCACTTCACCAAAAGGAGCAATGTTTTTGAAGGCAGAAGACTACTCGGGAGAGGTAAAGATGCACAATTCATTGCTGATGTTATTATAAAATCTATTGAACAAGTAGGTCCTAACAGGGTGGTGCAAGTTATCACGGATAATGCACCAGTATGCAAAGTTGCAGGTTTAATTATTGAGGGGAGATATGACCACATATTTTGGACACCCTGCATTGTCCATCATTTGAATTTGATCTTAGAGGAGATCGACAATAAAGTCCCATGGATAAAGGAACTCACAGGGGAAGCAAGGGAGATTGTTAAATTCATCACCAACCACCACCAATCTCAAGCAATATTTCGAGAGTACTCCAAATTGGAGTTGTTAAAAGTTGTTGAGACAAGATATGCCTCAAACTTCATAATGTTGCGTCACCTTGTTGAGGTTAAGCAAGCATTAGTGTCTATGGTGGTGAGTCAACTTTGGGCTGAGTGGAGACAGGCAGATTCAGAGCGAGGATATACGGTGCGTAGATTGTGCCTTAATGAGGATTGGTGGGGCTAGATAGATTTCTTGCTAATGTTCACAAACCTGCATTTGAGCTTCTTCGGAATGCTGACACTGACCAACCTTTCTCAGGAGAGGTATATGATGGCATGGATTCCATGGTTGAGAAAACTATGGAAATCAATTCACAAGAGTCTCCACAACTTTTGTTTGTAGATGATCATTTTGATGAATTAGTCAAGAAAATCATTGTTGATAGGTGGAACAATTTCAACACTCCATTGCACACTTTAGCACATGCCTTGAACCCCAAATTTTATGATGAGGAGCTTATTGCTCAAAGAAATGGGAAGAGGAAGGCACCCCATATGGATAGAGAGGTGGCTAATGGGGTGAAAAAAGCCCTTATGAGAATTTTTCCAGCTCATCTACACAGGGAGGTGAAGGAAGAATTTGCCAGTTTTGCTGCAGGAATAGATGATTATTTAGATATGTCAACTTTGGAGGAGAGACCATGAATCCAGTTGGGTGGTGGATTTGTCATGGAGCAAATGGTGTACATTTGCAAAACCTTGCCATTTGCATCCTTTCACAGGTGGCAAGCTCTTCATCAGCAGAAAGGAATTGGAGCACTTGTGATTTTATTCATTCTGTGAAGTGCAACAAGTTGGGCTCACAGAAGGCAAAGGATCTTGTTTATGTGCACTCCAACCTTTGCCTTGCATCTCGTAGGGGTCCAGAATATGGCAATGGTCCTTCTAAAGAATGGGATGTGGATCCAGAAAATCCTGATTTGGAGCTCTCCCTTGCTGCCATGAATATTGAGGACTAGGAGCATACAAGTGGAACTAGCCAAATATCTTCTTCAGCTACACCATCCACTGTTGAGTACGCTTCTACTGCTATTTTTTATGAGGATTCTGATAATGAGTATTAGTCTTTTGACTTTATAGTACTTGCAGCTTTATATATATAATAAAGGCTGATTTTGAGATTTTGATATATAATAAAGGTCAGTTTTGGATATTCCGATATTGCTATTTTCATTATGTTTCTGTTATCATTCATGAGTAAATGTGATGTAATAGTTTATGCTTTGAATGTAATAAATTATAATTTATCATGTACGTTTTATGATTTCACATAACATTTCTTAAATGTCCTAAATTCTAATATATATATATATATATATTGTGTTTCCCCATTTCCAAAATTTGGGGAGGTCGCGTTTTGTACCCATACCCGTTTCGGAAACTCGTTTTCATTTCTCCGTTTCACGCAACTAAGGTTGAGATGTAATCGTGGTCGTTGAGACTCTGAGGAGAGATTATAAGAGCAAGTCGAAGGGCTTGGAGATGGCAACAGTTAATGAGTTGAGCAGTTTGACTACCCAATTGCAAGTATTCAGCAAGGGCGCAATTGAAGCTAGGGAAAGCATCAGAGTGAGGGATCAGTAGAGATTTGGGAGCAGAGATTCTAGAGGAAGATTTCCTTAATATTTCCAGTGTTTCAGAGATAGGAAAGAGCGACACTGAATTATTTGCAGAGGAGGCCGAATACAGCAATGCGAGTTAGTCAGTTTACCAAGTGCGGTTGCCTAAAGAGCTTGTTTTAGTCGCCAGTTGTCGGATCAGTGTCCCAGAGGTAGAGCGAGTGGGGTTCAGAGGCAAAGGCTAGACAGCTCACTTGGAGGCATTTTTAGGGTTGTATGAATTTATCTGTGCATGCAGTACGCCTTTATGGACTACAGAGTGAGCAGCTGAAGTGTGAGTTTTCCAAAGAGGGCCAAAATAGTTACAGAGGAGGACAAGGGTATCTTCCAATCGATTTTTCCAATAGAATATTTTCCTAGCCTTCCTAGTTTGGAAGGCAGATTATTTTACTCTTGAATTTGTTGAAGAAATAATAAAATCCTCATCTGTTGCACTAGTTTTTCCTTTGGGGTTTTTCCAGGGACAATTGTCCAAAAATAACAGTGTTAATTTTTGTGTGTGCATCTATTTCTCAGTTCTAGTTTTTATATTTCCGTAACATTATTATTATGAAGAATGCAATAGTGAATTTATCATTATTTGCGAAATAATAATTCAAAATAGAAATAAATTGCTAACAATTAGAAAATAAATCTCCAGTTTATTACATTAAAGGAATTTTCACATGGTATCAAAGCAGCACAGATTGGATCAGAGGCTCTAGAAGCGAAGGAAGCGAGATATAAGAGAGGGATCCTCGAGAGCATCTTTCTATATACTTTCACACTATAGTACAAGGTTCCCAAGATGATATGAGGGATTAGATGATCCGTCACCAAATCCAGTAGGGCTCACTGCGCATTCACTGCATTCTTCTTGTATTCTCCCAAATCTTAGGGATCTAAAGGAGGTTTACCTCGTCCTACACAAGGTTGTTGATTTTTGGTAGCATCGGATGTGCTCTAAGTCTCAAATTTTATAGGGAGGCTTAAACACATGTATTCCAAAATACCCAGAAAACATTTTGGGAAATTCCACCCAGATGAGGTTTTATTAAAATAATTAATTATTTTTAATGGCATCCTAAGTCTAAACTTAGGGAATTAAAATAATTAAAGTGTATTAATAGAATTGGCTATGAATCTTCTAGAAAAAGATGAAGATCAATTCAAGTTAATCTTAGCCCTTGATTATGTTTTAATCCAAGTCGTTGATTTCTCGATGAGAAGATTATAAGGACTTCGACGAGCATTTGGAAATATACCAAGCAGATACTCAGTTGCCTGAGCAGATTGATTTTCTCACTGGCTGAAGTTCGACAAGAAAGAATCGAATCAGAGGGAGAGTTGCAGGTTGGAGAGAGAGGGTATCAACAAGAGTCGGGAGTGCGAGATCAGACCGGAGAAAGCAGCGCAGAGGCTGTGACGCTGGGACAGGGATAGTGCAGAGGTTGTGACGCGGGACTGCGTAGTCACTGCATAGAGGGTGATCCAGTGAGACGCAATGAGGTAGTAGGGCCTCTCCAGGGTCAGAATTTCACTGTAAAGTGTGGAAAAACTGTTTGTAAAATTTCTCACAGAAATTCCTCTTCTACTATGTTGTTTGTATATTGTACATGAGATTTTGCTGAAGAATAATAAAGAAACTCTCATCTGCTGCACCGGTTTTCCCACATTGGGTTTTCTCGGGGAAAATTGTCAAAAAATCACTGTCTTTGTGATTGTACTTGTGCTAGTATTTTTCCTTGCATTTTACTTTCCGCAGTATTTTAATCATGAAGTTTGCAGTAGAATTTATTTCGATATTTACTGTGTAATACCGTAAATAACTTGTTTCTAAATAAATAAGTAGAAGAAATAATATGAGTTACTGCAGTTGGGGTTCTATTTAGGAATTTTCACAAAGGTACTAAAAGTTTGCTACTTCCAAGTGGTTCTATAGTCTGCACTTCCACAACACAAAGTTAGAGGTGCCCTCCAACAGATGACTCTCTCGTATACTGGAAATGTCCATTATTGCAACTCCACTAAACAAGATTCAATCTCCACTCACTAGATAAACTAGGGTTTCACACCCCACAACCTTTCTCAGGTCTACATGCTGATCACCAGCACAAATCCATTTCAATCATTGAAGCCTAGACATACCACCCAATGAAACACTTTGACAATTCTCTCTCCTTCCAAGCTGATCTCATCATACACGGCATTATAGAAGGCTTCAAATACAGCACTATGATACCCTGTTATTTTTCTAGACCATGGTAATCAGATCTACACTTAAATACATACCCTAAGCCTAGGAAATTATTTTACCCTCCAGTAAAAACTGTTGTAACTTAAGTACAAATTCTGCTTCACATACTGCTGTATATTACTCACAGCAACCCACAGTAAACATGCTCAGATAAGTTTCAAATCTGCAACTCTGTTTATTCATGAACTGGAAACACAGTAAGCAACTACACTCTCAAAACAATAATAGTCACATTCTTTCAATGGTCTGCCCTCTACCTCCCTTATAGACTATGAGCATAACAAGTACATTGAAGCTAGATAAATGAGCAATGGTGCTTACTAGACTAAGCCTAACCCTACTTAACTAGTACACCTCCCTGCGTGGATAGAAGAGCCAGTAAGAAGTACACCTCAACTGGAGAATATGCTAGGCATGCAAGCCTGTAATCTCCATAATATCTGCACCTAGTACAACTACCTTCATGCAACCACTAACTAGGGATCAGTACTCTCTTAACTGACCATGCATGCAAAAATAGAACTGAACTACTCAAACTAGAAATAGCATCAACTGGAACAAGATTTAGGAATAGCATCTCATGAATGCAAACAGAAACACTAGTTCTAAAACTGGAACTTATTTCAAACTAAAAAAGCAACGAATGAAAGCAAATTGCTACAATTAAACTGCAGAAAACTGGAAGTATCTTGAGGATGACACATGCATGGAAAAGATATGTGTGTTCCCTCCATCTCTCTTCCTCCTAAGTAAATGTCAGCACTAAGCCATCATTCACTATTGTACGGTTCTGTACAGAATCTCTAGTGGACTAGTGTCACCTTGCTGCTGTACAGACCTGCATTTAATAATGAGTTTAATGCTCAGCATGTGTTGGCATGTGTTAATCACATAGAGTGTGCTTCGCGTGTACTGGCATGTGGCCACCACATGGAGGAGTGTGTTTGGCACGCGTTATTATGTGTCTTATTCTTGGCACGTGTGGGGCACATGACTTGGGGAGTTACACTTCTCTATTTTTGGACATTTTTGCATGCATAGATCCCCCTCTTGTTCTATAAAAAAGACAGAGGGGACATTAGAAAACAAGTAGTCATTTGTAATTAATCTTTCAATGTCAATGAGAAATTATGTGATTGTTGCTACAGATTTCTAACTTGCTGGTTTTGATTGATAGATTTAGTATTTCTCAGATCTACACTCATTGCCAGATTGATCTGAAATTCTGGTATACAGTGTGTGCACTCCTGATCTAAATTCGTATGCTTTAAGTTTCAAAAATCTGAAGTTTGGGTTGGTGTTTAGGATAATTTTAGATAACAATGGTATGTTTTATGCTTAAGCACATAGTACTTCAATGTTCCTTATTAGCCCAATATCAATTTAGCAATCACATTAACTTAATCACATTGATAATAAATGCAGATAGAACATAAACAAAATGCAGAAGACAAGCCAAGACAAGAGGACACAATATTTGGCGGATGCCAGGGAAAAACCCAATGTGGGGAAAACCCTTTGATCAATGTTGTTATTATTCTTCAATAGTTAAGCAGACAGAGAGAGTACAAATATCAAAATAACTTGCCCAAAACAGTCCTGACAAAACAGCAATCAATATCAGTCAACTGCAGCCCTAACCAGAAAGACAATGCTGGTCAAAGTGGCTCCAAAATGTCCTCCAAGCAGCTCGGTCAACAGCAGTCCAATTTGGCCTTCCAAGAGAGAGAAAGTCAACCCAAAACAGTTCAGTCAAACCCAGTCAAGTGCTGTTGTAATTCTGTGGTCAAACCCAGAAGTCAAGCTAGTCAAACTGGTCAAACTTCCTTGAAAACTGTGCCAATAAATGCAGCCTACAGAATTTGGAATTCCTGCCTTGAAACCACAGTCAAAGAATGAGATTTGACCCTCGGTCAACGCTCTGGTCTGTTTCCTGTAATCCGAGCTGTACTTCACCCTGAAATGTACGGCCTCCTGCCACACGTGCAAAGAGAGAGAGAGCTGCTCCAAGTGTATGAACCAATCAAGAGAGCAGAGAGATGAATGATGTGATGATGAGATGATGTCCAAATGAGAAGAGGGTCACTTCTATTTATACAAATCGTTGAGGATGTGGAGACACGTCTGTTGGGCTTCATGAGCCTACATTTGACTGAGGCTGACCTTGACAATTTGCACGTGTGAATAATAAATTCAAAATCACACTTCTGCTTGTCCGAACAAGATGATCTTTAGATCAATCTTGTACCTCTCAAAAAGAGGAAGCCAATAAAAATATCATCTCCATCATATGAGCTGTCCAAGGTGGAGTTTGGCCCTAGTTGCCAATTTTAATAGTTTCTTAGTGTTTTCAATTTCATTCATAGGATAGAATCTTTGAGTGCAGATCTGCTAGCATGCATAGAAATTTTGACACACGACACTCATTTTCCACCTCTCTTGACCAATGAATTCAAGAGTCAGATCAGACGCAGTGAATGGATTGGCATAATGGAAGACACTTACATTAATTACAGTCTGGAGGAATGCAGCAGTTGTCTGCAAAGCTACAGGACAGAAGACGAGAAAAGGAAAGGGATTAATTTTCATTTGATCTCATCCTCCCAGTGTTATCTGCCAGTAGTTTCAACAAGATGGGCAATGGAAAGAGGAGGGAATTGCAGCTACTGTTACAGAAAGAGGGTAAAGAAGGAAGTGAAGATGAACATGGGGGAAAGCACAAAGGGGTAAAAGCCAGTAAGAAGGTTTTGTTGACCCCGTTTCCATGGAAAAAGCTCTACAAGATCTAAGAAAAGCAATTATGTTCCTGCGGAGAAGATGAATATAACAGCAGTTGATAACTTGATATATTAAAAACTTAAATGGGATAGCAGTCAAATTCCGGCACATGTACGAAGCAGCGGTAATAAGACGACAAGGGACCTTTGGGAACTTGCAGGGGTATAAAAGGACCAAGTGGTGGCTACGTTGAAGATGAAAGACCTGATGAGAGAAGATGGCTTTCGAGGCCTTGGGTTCCACACTACTATCCATCTTGAAAGAGAAACAAAGATCCCTCTAAAATAATTTTATTATGCTGCTACAGAGAATTCCAGGACCCTGTACAGCAGCTTTAGTGGGCACCAAAATCATAACAAGAGAAGCAGTCAATGACTCAATTCAGCATTTATGTAAACATGAAGCAGTAATTGATGTAGCCAACATATGAAATCTAATAGCAGAAGTGTCGTCGGACACAAATTTTTTTAGAAAGGAAAAGAAAATATAGCTTACACACAGTCACTCAACACCCTTGCGAGTGAAAAGAAACAAGCTTTAAATAAGCTTGTGTCCTAAACTAATATTGTTATGGATCACTTATTTCATTCACATTCACAAGTATCTATTTACATTTAATGCACTTCTAACAAGACTCCTAACTATTTTCCTAAATTAAATCCTAAGAAATTACACCTTTCTAGATATCATATATCTTATAACAACTAGCTATTCTAAAATGTCTCCGATATTTAATAAAATATTCTAGATAATTAAATATTATACTCTAAATAATTGAACTATATTTTATGTATTTTGGATCATCCAACATTCCCCACTTTGATCCAAAAGTACATTACAACAAATACCAAACTCTTCCCGGAACTTGGTAAATTTGATCCTACCAAGTGGTTTTGTGAAAATATCTGAGATCTGATCTTCTGAAGGACAATATATTAGATTGATGATGTCCTTTGTGATGAGTGTCCTGATGTAATGATATTTGTGTCCACATGCTTCGTTTTGGAAAGGAAAATTGGATTTTTTGCAAGTTTTATGGTTGAGTGGTTGTCGATGATGATGTGGCTTATGCTTGAGGAACGCCTAAATTCTGCAAAACTATGTGCAACCAAACAATCTCACATGTTATTTCCCATGCTAATATGTATTCTACTTTTGTTGACGAAGTTGCCACTGTGGCTTGCTTCTTGCAAATCCAAAAAATTGTCATTAACCCCATGTTCATCAAATAACCTGATGTTGATGCATGATCATCAATACTTCCCACAAAATCTGCATTTGAATAACCACCAAGTACAAAATTCTTAGTCTTTTTGTAAAGAAGACCAAAATCTTTCATTCCTTGGATATATCTAAGAACCCTTTTTGCTACATTCCAGTGGCTTTTGCTTGGTTCATGCATAAATCAAGAGAGAACATTGTGTAATATTCCCAATTAGCCTTGCTAATTGGAATATTTCATTTTTGCTTTATTTTGCCGCTTTAGCTAGACATAATAAATAAAGTGAGAAATAAGAAGGGTCACCTCACTTTAGTCACCTCACTTTATAATAAAGTGTTCTTTTCCTAGTAGATTGACGTTGTAACTTAAGAGAGGGGGCCTTGGGGGTCCACATGAGTATGATGGGGGAGGCATCAGGCTGACCCAAGGTAAACTGCGCAGGTCAAAGGAGAGTTAAGTTTTGGAGGGAGTTTGGCATTATAAAAGGAGAGGTTCTCACCTCATTTGGATTCATGCATATTTTGATATTGATATTGAGAGCTAGACTTTTGTCTGCTTCAGCACGCCGGTTGTTTAGTCGGTCTGCAGCACTGTTTAGTGCACGAGTGTCTCCGGTCGGAGATCTCACCCTTAGCCTCTGGGGACTTCGAGTGCCTGCCCTGGTAAGGTTATTTCTGGTTTCACCCTTAGCTTCGGGGGACTTCGAGTGCCCGCCCTAGTAAGGTTTTGTTCTGAGTTCACCTTTCAGTTTCAGTAGCAGAATAGCAGCAGTTTCTGGTGCAGTTTTGGAGAAGGAGGAGCCCTCTTGTGGCTGCGCAGTTCAAAGGAGGAAGGACGCTGTTTCAGGAGCAGAGAAAACGCTGATTAGCCTTGGAAGTGAGGACGCTGTCCAGTTCTGAAGAGGAGGACGCAGATCTGAGGGTTACAGTGATAGATCCAGCCTTGGTGATGATAGATTCAGCAAGAGCACTGCGATCTAGGCTTGGTGTATGGCAGATTCATATAGCTACAGATCCACAGCTTCTGGGAGATTGGGTGATTCCGAGGAGGTTGAGTATCTGCTCTCTCAGATCCGAAGAGATAACATCGTATCCAGCCTTTGAGGCTGCGTATCCGAGGAGATATTGCGCATCTAGCTCAGATCTCGCAGGCGTAGATCCAATGGTAGGAGGACGCAGATCTGGAGGGATAGGACGCAGATCTGGATTGGAGGCTTCAGATCCAGCAGATCTGAGCATATAGGACGCTGATTCATCTAGGAGGACGCTGATCTGATGAGCAAGAGCATGTGTGTGGGTTTTGGCAGCGTTTTTCAGTGTTTTCAGCCCTGAGGAGTTTGGTTATCTTATCTGGAGGATTTGCAGGAGGATTCAGCCCCTTTTCTCAGCATATTTCTTGAGCTTCTGTGCCTTTCCTGGAGGCCCAGCGTTTTTGTAGGAGGAGTGTTTCTGGGGGCGATTTTCGGAGGTGGTCCGTTTGGTAAATGGTTTCTGGGTTTTGTCCGGAGCAGTGAGTATAGGTGATCTGTAGATTTTTAGCTCATTCCGGCAAGGGGATCAGCCCCTAGCTTCGGTTTCTTCCAGCAGCTGGGATGCAGTTTCTGTAGCAGCCATTTCCTATTTTTCTGAGAGGATTCTGTACTTGCCTTGAGCAAGGATAGGTGCACTCACTCTGATTTTCTTGTACTCCTCTCTATGTACTTTCAGATTAATAAAATGGCTCAATTTTCTGGCATTCTATGTGTATTGGTTCCATGATCTGGTTCAGCATTGTATTTTCTATATCTGTCTAGCATATTTCTGTTTATTACTGGTTATTTCCCTTTGGGGATATTACAGTGGTATCGGAGCATAATTCTGGCTCAGCCTGTGGTCTATGACATCAGAAAGGAGATCATACAGAGCAATAGCTGTTGCAATTCCAGAAACGCAGTTGGAAAAAGGGCCAAAATAAAAAGGGTCAAATTTCGAAGTTGGGAATTAGGAAAAACGTTTTCTGGGTTTTTCTGGGTTTTGGGCGAGGATCACTTTCCCAAATTCCTAGGATTTTCCGAGTAGTTTTCAGTGGGTAAATCGAAGGTCGAAGTTAAGCAGCAGTATGGCAGGAGATGTGAGTCCAGCTCGATATGCAGCCGTTTTTGCAGATTGGCAGAGCCTAGGTCAGGCATTCATGGATGCTCTCCCCTTTGAGCGCTATCTCCAGTTTCGATGCGGTATCAAACCCCCTGAGCGGCACCAACACAAGGGGCGCGGATACCATCGTGATGACCACCGTGCAGCTAGTGGATTTCATTTGCCCAGGTTTGATGGCTCATCAAACAGTTCGGCAAAGTCCAGGGTGGTAGAGCACTTTGACAGGAGGGATCCGGATCAGTATTTTGGTGAGCTGATCAAGCTCAAACAGACTGGGAGTGCAGAGACATACATTTCAGACTTCTTGAGGATTTCGGTGATGGTACCTGATTTATTTGCAGCTCGGATGGTTGGCTTGTTTGTGGAAGGGCTGTCAGAGCCACTTCGTAGCCTAGCCCTGTCGAACAGACCGGCTACCCTTCAGGATGCCATCAGCAGGACTCGGGACTTACAGGATGTCTTACACAGGACTCGGACACCTTATCCCCAGAGACAGGCTTTCCAGCCTAAGAGTAAGGACATGACGGCTCCGCCTCCCAAGGCGAATCCTGGACGAGGGCAGTTTGATGATGAGGACAGGAGAGAGCTGAGGAGGAAGCGGGTGTGCTTCACTTGCCGGGAGCCATGGGCACCAGGACACAGGTGTGCGGCAGGGAAGGCACACTTCATTGAGGTCTTCTCCGAGAGCAGTGGAGAAGAGGATGAGGGAACACAGGATTGCAGGGAGTTCGAGGACACACCTAGTGTGACACAGGACTCACCATCATTAGAGACATCCTTGACCGTGCCGGTTGATATCGTAGTGGAGGAGGTAGAGCCTACCCCGGTAGAGCCATCCACTGAGGTGATGACTGAAGCCATGTCCGAGTCTTCGGGTGGTAGCAGCACACGACAGATGGGCGAGGTATCAGGAGATATATCCACTATCGATGAGGCACTAGGAGATACAGAGGTATTGGACGATGATCGCAGACAGCGGTATCATCGGCTTCGGACGGACCTTCGAGCTTTGAGGGAGAAGGCCGCGTCAGTACGGGAGACCATTATGTTGCAGGACCAAGAGCTGGAGGGTATGAGAGCGACTTGTGCCAAGTCGGCGGCCAAGTTGGTCCGCATTGGGGAACAACTGGATTCCCTGATGGTACAACCAGAGGGCACGAGGGAGCGTCAGATCATTCCCCTTCAGGCATGTATGGATGGGACTAGCAGTATTGTTGGGTCATCTCTTTCCGTTGGAGAGAAAGAGGCAGAGCCACCTAGTCAGGTCTCATATGTTGACTCGGATAGTGGTATGAGGCGATCGGAGTTGCACAGGGTACAGCAGCCACGTGTTGAGATTGGATGGCGAGAGATTTTGAGTTGGTACTCGGTGGAGCAGACTATGGATGAAGGGGAGGTCTTAAGGAGAGATCTCATTGGAGATGCACTTCGACACACCATGGGGTGCAATGACTTTCTTCCTTTCTCACAAGAGCAGATAGAAGATGGGGGACATCTTCGGATGGATAACATCTCTCATGCTTGTGTTGGACACCCCTTGAGCCATACACATCATGATGGGAGGTTTTTGCCTACCACCTATTTGATTCTTGATAGGGTCTCATTGATCCTTGAGGAGTTCATATTTCAAAATCCCATGAAGTGCAAAATCAGCAATCTGATTTGGGAGGATGGTAGCCCTCATGGGAGGAGTACTAGGATGAGGAGAAGGAGGCATCCACAATGTATTGAGTGGATGTGGTTGATGAGCAAGGAGCTAGGAGGCTATTTGCAGATCTATGACACCAGGCAGCAGGAGGCTTGGCTGCGCTGGTTACTCTTGAAAGAGTTTGGCCATCACTTGGCAAACTCTCTTCCTAAGAGTAGGAGGATGGGGGAAAGATGGATGGATACTTGCATCATTGAGCAGCATAGAGTATGGATGCATGGTGTTGATGTGTTACTCATATCATTCATTGTGTCTTCATCATATGAGTTGGTTGACGGAGGTATGGAGAGGCAACACAATGTCTCGTTGCTTGGTTTGTTTCTAGGAGAGCAAGGGCAGATTTGCTCTCACGCTTTGTTTGACGTTGCGGGAGGAGGAGATGGCACTATCTCCCTGGTCTTTGATGATGAGTGGGAAGCACTTCCATCTTGGAAGGTATTCCATATTTATTGCAGCATTATTAGAGGAATCTTTGACGAGGAGCATGTCAAAGAACAGAGTCTTGTATTGACAGGAGCTTATTTACATGAGCTCACAGCGTTGTCACTTTGGAGCAGAACATTACGGATGAAGTGTGCGCAGCAGGGATATGGTGGATCTATAACCCATAGGTCCCAGGATCACTTCATATTTGTTGCACCTACAAGAAATAATGATTATAGAGACATCTATGGCATATTCTTCTTGACTTGGGTTTCCAAGCATAAGGAGGATTATCTTCTTGCACCGCATGAGACATTAGGCATTTCCTTCATTTTGCTGCTGACCATGTCTTCATTTGCTGATATATATCAGATTTGTATGGGAGGCTTGATTATGAGGGAGACACATGAGCGGGATGTGTCCGTGAGTGGGAAAAATTCTCACAATTTCTGCACTACATGTTCTAATGGGGGCATGGGAGGAGGCATGGCCACCACTACTATGTATGCGTTCTCTTTTGATGTGGGCCATGAGATTGATATTTACAGCCATGGGCAAGTGTTTGGACCTATGTTGTTGTCATATCCAGCCATTTACTATCCATTAGTAGATGTGATGGATCTTGTACATTGCTTGCCATGTGATTTTCTGAGGTTGCGGTGGATGAGACTACGTTGTATCCTCGTGAGAGATTGTTTGCATTATGTATCCTCATGTAGAACCTTCAACAAACATCTCATTAGGGTGATCCGTGATGACCATGTCATATTCTTCATGGATGGTTTGTTTTGGGCCAGCTTGTTCTTCATTGATGGAGGAACCTTCTATGGTGGATTGTTTTTCACTTTGCCATTGGAGGGCAATGATTTTGCAGCCCAGGATCAGCATAGACTCTACACTTGTCATGAGTGGAGAGTGGGACAGCATGGGGTAAGCTATGATGCTTGCCAAGTCCATATTTTCAGCCCACCTTCATTACCAGAGCTTGAGGTGGAAGGAGATTTTCAGGAGTTGCCTTGTTGGGAGGTGGCTCATTTTGTCTGGGTGATTGCTTGGAGATGGAGGATCCACAAGAGGGAGATATTCCTCATTATATTTTCGACTCCATGCCTTGATTGGAGAGAGGTGACGAGTTGGTTCACAGTTGATGGGCCAACTTACACAGTCATAGATGCAGAGCAGCAGCGGTCATGGTCTTTAGTCATAGCCAGAGGCAGTGAGCAGTTCGAGTCACGGGACTTGTGCGATTATTGGCCACAGTGGCGATGGGATCCGGGAGGACTATCGATTGGCTGGTACCCTGAGAGGCCAGTTTGGGATCCTGGCATTGAGATGTCCCTTCATATCAGGGTGATGCAGGAGACAGAGAGGTTTCAGTGGGACCCAGGCACATTTTGCAGTATCGGCAGGGAGCATCAGCTAGAGAGTAGGCTTGTTCAAGCATTGCTTGAGAACAAGCAATTTTTACTGGATGTGGGTGCCACTTGGGAAAGCGAGCAGACTTTACAGCATCCATCACTTCAGTTGCTTGAGGACAAGCAACGTTTTGCCGGGGGAGACTGTAATATTCCCAATTAGCCTTGCTAATTGGAATATTTCATTTTTGCTTTATTTTGCCGCTTTAGCTAGACATAATAAATAAAGTGAGAAATAAGAAGGGTCACCTCACTTTAGTCACCTCACTTTATAATAAAGTGTTCTTTTCCTAGTAGATTGACGTTGTAACTTAAGAGAGGGGGCCTTGGGGGTCCACATGAGTATGATGGGGGAGGCATCAGGCTGATCCAAGGTAAACTGCGCAGGTCAAAGGAGAGTTAAGTTTTGGAGGGAGTTTGGCATTATAAAAGGAGAGGTTCTCACCTCATTTGGGGGCATGCATATTTTGATATTGATATTGAGAGCTAGACTTTTGTCTGCTTCAGCACGTCGGTTGTTTAGTCGGTCTGCAGCACTGTTTAGTGCACGAGTGTCTCCGGTCGGAGATCTCACCCTTAGCCTCGGGGGACTTCGAGTGCCTGCCCTGGTAAGGTTATTTCTGGTTTCACCCTTAGCTTCGGGGGACTTCGAGTGCCTGCCCTAGTAAGGTTTTGTTCTGAGTTCACCTTTCAGTTTCAGTAGCAGAGTAGCAGCAGTTTCTGGTGCAGTTTTGGAGAAGGAGGAGCCCTCTTGTGGCTGCGCAGTTCAGAGGAGGAAGGACGCCGTTTCAGGAGCAGAGAAAACGCCGATTAGCCTTGAAAGTGAGGACGCTGTCCAGTTCTGAAGAGGAGGACGCAGATCTGAGGGTTACAGTGATAGATCCAGCCTTGGTGATGATAGATCTGAGCAGATAATTGCAGATCTAGTTTGGTATGGTGCAGATCTGGAAGTATAAAATAAGATTAGATCCAAATTTTTGGGAGATTGCGTATCTCGAGGAGATATTAAGATCTGAAATTTAGATCTGGAAGAGATAACATCATACATCCAAATTTTGAGGTTGCACAGATCCAGGAGATATTGCGTATCTAGATAGATTCCGAGGAGATAGCAGATCCTGAGAGAGGAACACGCAGCATCTGAGGGATAGGACGTCGATCTTAATCTAGGCTTCGCATCCACAGACCCCCCCCGGACGCTGATCATCTAGGGAGGACGCTCGATTCACGATGAGCAGGAGCATGTGTGTGGGTTTTGGCAGCGTTTTTCAGTGTTTTCAGCCCTGAGGAGTTTGGTTATCTTATCTGGAGGATTTGCAGGAGGATTCAGCCCCTTTTCTCAGCATATTTCTTGAGCTTCTGTGCCTTTCCTGGAGGCCCAGCGTTTTTGTAGGAGGAGGGTTTCGGGGGGCGATTTTCGGAGGTGGTCCGTTTGGTAAATGGTTTCTGGGTTTTGTCCGGAGCAGTGAGTATAGGTGATCTGTAGATTTTTAGCTCATTCCGGCAAGGGGATCAGCCCCTAGCTTCAGTTTCTTCCAGCAGCTGGGATGCAGTTTCTGTAGCAGCCATTTCCTATTTTTCTGAGAGGATTCTGTACTTGCCTTGAGCAAGGATAGGTGCACTCACTCTGATTTTCTTGTACTCCTCTCTATGTACTTTCAGATTAATAAAATGGCTCAGTTTTTTGGCATTCTATGTGTATTGGTTCCATGATCTGGTTCAGCATTGTATTTTCTATATCTGTCTAGCATATTTCTGTTTATTACTGGTTATTTCCCTTTGGGGATATTACACATTGACTACATAAGATAAGTTTGGAAGAGTGGTTGTCAGATAGATTAAGTTGCCAATCAATTGTCTGTAAGTAGTATTGTTCACCAATTTCGCCCCATCGAATTTTCAATGTTTTAAGTTTCACTTCATTGGGGTGAGAACTGACTTGCAATCTTGCATTCCAAATTTTTTAAGTAGTTCAAATGCATACTTGCTTTAACTAGTGAAAATATTGTTGGGATGTTGGAATACTTCAACTCCAAGATAGTGGTGAAGTAATCCCATATCAGTCATCTTAAATCTAGCCTGTAACTCCTCCTTTACCTGCAGAATATGATCATTATTGTTTCCAGTAATGATCAAGTCATCCACATACATAACTAAAATCACCAAATTTTTACCCTATTGGCATACATATAAGGTATCATCTAATTCACTGCACTTAAAGCCAACCTTGCAAAGATACTTATCCATTTTTGCATACCAAGTTCGTTGAGCTTGTTTCAACCCCTATAAAGACTTGATTAATTTGCACACTTTGTGTTCCTGTTCTTCGATCTCAAAACCTAGAAGTTGAGTCACATACACTTCTTCCTGCAAGTCTCCATTCAGGAAGGCTCTTTTAACATCCATTTGATGTACTTTCCATCCTTTTTGAGTTGATGATGCAAGCACTAATCTGATGTTGTTCCATTTTGCTATAGGTGCAAATGTTTCCTCATACTCCATTCTTTCTTGTTGTGCAAAACCCTTGGCAACAAGCTTTGCCTTGTACTTGTCACTTTCTCCATTTGCTTATACTTTGTTCGGTAAACCCATTTGCATCTGATGGGTTTTGCATTTTCAAGACAATCAACAAGCTTCCAAGTGTTTTTTTCCATTACTTCCTTGTATTCTTCAACCATTGCCTTTTTCCATTCGACATCATTTAAACTTTAGTGCCTCTTTGTATGTGGAGGGCTCAATATAAATCGTTTGTTATTAAGGGAAAATATTCTTCATTTTTTTGTGAACTTCTTGTTCCTGTTTTGTTTTGTTCATCCGAACTTACATCCTTCAAAAGTTGAATGGCCCATTTAGGTAGTTGATGTTGACTTGTTTGTGGATCTGAATAATCACCATCATTATAAAGTGGATTGATATAAACAGATGTTCCGCGATCATCTAAAGGTTCAAGGGGTGGAGAGTCACTATCGGATGAACTGCTACTAGAATATTCAGATGAGCTTCTAGAAGATCTAGATGGTCCAGATGAAGTAGATGAGCTAGATGAATCATTTTCTGAAGAAAGCAATTCAATCTCGTACCAATGTTGTGTGCTTGGATGATTTTGCCTTCTGCTTTTCTTTTTATCACCCTTAGTTTCCAATTTCTGTAGAAGATTTTCTATCATTGTGGCACTCTTGCTTTTTGTTTCATCAAATGTAACATATTTGCTGACAATAAACTTTCAATTGGACAGAAGACCATCTCCCTTCTTTTCATTCAGAATACCTAATCAATGCACACTTCAAACTTAGTGAATCAAGCCTAGTTTGTTTTTCTTTTAGAACTAAGGCATAGCATATTGAACCAAACACTCTGAGATGTTTTACTCGAGGTTTGAAACCAAACCATACATCATATGGTGTAATTCCATTCAAAGAAAAAGTGGGAGACCTGTTTCTTAAGAAAGCAATTCAATCTTGTACCAATGTTGTGTGCTTGGCTGATTTTGCCTTCTGCTTTTCTTTTTATCACCCTTAGTTTCCAATTTCTGTAGGAGATTTTCTATCTTTGTGGCACTCTTGCTTTTTGTTTCATCAAATGTAACATCTTTGCTAACAATAAACTTTCCATTGGACAGAAGATGATATCCCTTCTTTTCATTCAGAATACCTAATCAATGTACACTTCAAACTTAGTGAATCAAGCTTAGTTCGCTTTTCTTTCAGAACTAAGGCATAGCATATTGAACCAAACACTCTGAGATGTTTTACTCGAGGTTTGAAACCAAACCATACTTCATATGGTGTAATTCCATTCAAAGAAACAGTGGGAGACTTGTTTCTTAAGTAGATTATTGTATGTATTGCTTCTACCCAATATGAAGGACTTAAATTTTTGAAAGTTAGCATGGATCTTTCCATCCCTAGCAAGGTGTGATTCATTCTTTTTGTTACTCCATTCTATTGTGGAGTGTAAACATTTGTAAATTGTCTTTTAATACCATTGTCCCTGCAATAAGTTTGGAATTCGTTAGAAATGAATTCTCCTCCATTATATGTCCTAAGAGTGTCAATTTTCTCTTTAGCTTCATTCTCAACTAGTTGGCGAAAAGTCTTGAACTTTTCAAAGGCTTCTAACTTTTGTTTCAAAAAATAAACCCAAGTCATTCTACTAAAATCATCAATGAAGAGTAAAAAAATTTACAACCCCCTAAAGAAGCTTGTAGAGGTCCACAAATGTCACTATGAACCAATTGCAAACACATGTTTGCACGCCATGAACTTGTCGGAAAAGTCTCACGACTTTGTTTCCCGTAAATGCAAGCTTCACATCTTGCATTTTCTTTCTTAAAAGTTGGAAGTCCTTTAACCACTCCCTACTTTTGAAGTTGAGAGAGACTTTCAAAGTTTAAATGTCCATATCTAACATGCCACAACCTTATAGGTGAAATACTTGTATTTGTTGCTCCTGCAAAATCAGTTTTTCGTGGAATGATTGTTCCTTTCATCCTTAGAAGTTCTCCATCTCCATATCCTATCATGACTGTCTTCATATTCTATTTAATGGAATTGATTTTTACTAAGTCATCCTCCATAGCAACCTAATGCCCTGCTTGTCGAATCATGACTAATGATAGCAAATTCTTCTTGAAAGTTGGTACATACCAAAACTTTGAAATTAGTTTTTGTCCAATGCGAGGACGAGAAACTTTTACTACACCTTTTCCACAAGGAGTGTGTCTTGTATCATCTGCTAGAAAGGTTGAATTGAGTTGACACTGTTGAAAGGTCCAAAAGAAGTCATGTCGAAAAGTCAAATGTTGTGTTGCCCATGTATCTAAAACCCAAGCATCTTCATAATCACTTTTAAAATATGTGGTTGTTGATTCTGAAATTTGAAGTGTAGTGAAGACATATTTTGAGCCATCATCTTCTTGATCATAAGCTAACTATGCCTAATGTTGTTGAAACTTTGGATTTTTTCAATAGAACATAATGACCAACTTTGTTGCATCTTTTACAAACAATTTGATCGAAACCTTTGCCTCTGCCTTGACTCTGTCCTCCGCCCCTACTTGGTCCTCTTCCTTGATTTTGTCCTCTGCCTTGACTTTGTCCTCTGCCTCGACTGTTGCCTCTGCTAGAATTGTTGCCTTTGCCTCTGGAACTTTCAGTTGAAGATTTACATCTTCTCCAACCTGTTCCTTCTTCACAAAAGTTTTGTCATGTCGAGCTAGCATTTCACTTAATTCATCAAGTTTTAATTTCTTTAGCCTTCCAGACACCTGTAAAATTTCCAAGAAATATGTATATGAAGAAGGAAAACCAACAATCAAAATAGTAGTCATGAAGCTATCATCCACTGCTTAAAATCCAGCCTTCACTATTTCCTACTTAATGTTCTTAAAGTATGGAAATGTACTCTAGTACATCTCCCCCTTCTGTCAGTTTCTGTTGAAGCAGCTTCAATAGTAGATCAACTCTCTTTGATTTTGGTTGTGTATCAAATAAACCTTTAAATGTTTTCCAGGCAGACCGTGCATCAGAAGCATTTTCTATATGAACATACATTTCATCATTAACAGGAGATTTAATTAATGCTAATGCCTTTGCATTTTTGATCTCCCATTTAGTTAGTGAATCTGCATCTATAGGTTAAAAGTTTTAACGTGGGCATTGTTTTATATTAAAATGTATATATATCCATTACTTCATGTTTGAAAAGTGTAAAGGAATATTTTTGGGAAAGTAAAGTTTTTTTCATGGAAAGATAAGGTGTGATAAAATAAATTGGTTACTGGAGGGATAATGTATTTTTTTTAACTTGTAATATTTTGGAGTGATAGGTGACTGGAGTAATTAGTGATTTTTAAAGTAAATTTTGAGTAATAAGTTACTTTTGTAATATTTGGAGTGATAAGGTGTAATTTTGTAATTTGTAATTTGGAGCAATAAGGTGTAATTTTTTATTATTTTCTTTTAGGGAAACATTGTAATTCAAAGTAACTTTTGTAATTCAAAGTAACTTTTACTTTGAGGGGGGGCTAGAATCAAAGTCATCAAAATTGCAAGAGAATTGTAAAAGTCAAATTTTGAAAATTTCATTGTAAAATTTCAAAGAAGTTGACTAGAGCCAAGTGCAAAGCTCAGTCACTCTTCTACTCTAACGACTATACGAGGGTCAAGTCCAAGCCCCGATAGCTCTAATACCACAGTTATAGCAGAAGTGTCCTCAAACACACAAATTTTATTAACAAGGAAAAAAAAAATTGCATGAAATCTGCAAGAGCTTACACACTATCACTCAACACCCTTGCAAGTGAAGAGAAACAAGCTTTAAATAAGCTTGTGTCCTAAACTAATTTTGTTATGAATCACATTCATTCACAAGTGTCCATTTACATTTAACGCACTTCTAACAACACTCCTAACTATTTTCCTAAATTAATCCCTAAGAAACGACACCTTTCTAGATGTCATATCTCTTATAACAACTAGCTATTCTAAAATGTCTCCAATATTTAATTAAATATTCTAGATAAATAAATATTATACTCTAAATAATTGAAGTATAGTTTATGTATTTTGGATCATCTAACAAAATCGGCATTAATGGTTCTCTCTGTCTGCCATAGTGATTTGGAATTAGTCCCCCCTGTAGTATATGCTTTTTTGGGAAACATAATAGGAACTTTGGCTATTTTATACATGTAAATATTCCTGATATGAAATATCACCCCCACTCTTTTCTATTGGGAAGTAAAGCTTGAGTATAAATGGCTGTTGAGAAGGTATAAGGCCAGAAAAACATACGTGCCAATACTCATGCAGAGCTAGTAGAGATGATAGCAGAACGACTGCATCAACCAACCAACCTGACAAGAAATTGGCACTTACTATCTTAAGATAAAATCCTTTTTTAAAGGGTGCCAGCTGAACAATCTTGTGTACTTCTGTCTTTGAAAAGGACCTGTAGAATATTAGACTTTTCTCAATTTACCATTCTCATTAATACCCAGCATCACAAACTAGTATGAGCTGTTACATAAAAAATAATTTAGAACCCGTGAAGAATTGAGGAATCAAATATTTTATTATTAGGATTCAGGCTGCCTTCGTAACTTTCAATGTTGAAAGGATATGAAGCTAAATTTAATCCAAGCTATAGGGGTTTTATATGAAACATTCAAATAAGTGCTTGTGGGCAAAAGCAATTAGAACAATAAAAGGAAGAGATAGACAGTTAACATGGTAATTGCAGCCAACATTTTCAAAATCAAGTTGTAAGCGAAAAAGAAGAGAGATTTTAAAACAGTAAATTCCAAACCACATACAATCAAACACAAGTGGATATAAATATTTCAAACCTTTTTTCAGCTTCATCCTTATCCTTTGTCAAGAAAGTAGAGTGCCAACCACGACCTATAGGAGAGGAGGGATCATCATCTTCTCCCAAAATACGAATGTAAAGCAAACCCGTTTCCTCCAATTTTTTGACAAAATCGGGGAATTTTTCTGCCATCCTTTTATATATAAGATGACTAGGGACAATCGGTGTTTCTCCACCTATTGCTGGCTCCACTTCACAATAAAAAAATAATTTTGCAGGATATTCAGGTACCTACAAGACAACACAAAAAATTTCTTCCCATGAATAGACCACCAAAACTAGTGGATTAAAAACATCTTTGTTTTGGGAAGATTTTAAGAATTTTAGATGGAAAGGGGACGACAAATTCAATTAAAAAATTTCAATTCTATACATATACCCATGTTTATCTTAAATCCGTTTAAATTGCATCCTCTTAAAACCAAAAAGAAGATTGTATTATTATATCTATCACAGATTTTAATGAGTTCAAATCCGAAGTATCATTTAATGCAAGAAGTATTTGATCCAGTTCACACTAAAAAATAAGTATAACTGCTGACTGAATTCAGGGTGACTTCAGAAAGGGTGACTAAGGACCAGTTTGCATCGTTTGAAAAAAGTATAGATTTGTGTTGGCTTGATTGCCCTCTTTTTAACTAATTGAACTCTACCTTCAGCATAGATGCTGCAATTATTGAGTGTCAGTACTGTAAAAATCAGCCAAAACTTGCACCTGGCCTCATCTCTGTCAAAAACAATAGAATCGTAGATCATAAAGGACATCATGACTTGCACTGCATCAATTTCTGAATAAACTTTGGAGCATGCCGGCTGGGAATTGAACTTGGGTTGTTTGTACAGAAGTGCTGCATAAACACACATTTAAGTAAAAATTGTACAAGACAGCCATTTCCTGAAAAAGGATCTTCCACATGGTGAATAGTGATATGGATCAAGAACTATATTTCAATATATATATATATAATGTGTCCCTCGTGTCCTGTTTCCAAGGTTGCCGTGTCTCATGTCGAATACCTGTATTTACGTGTCCTCCGTGTCTTGCGTTGTCGTGTCATGTGATTTAGCCTAATGCTAATGCCCTAGATTTCTCAACATAGTATCAGAGCTAAGGTTGCAGTTAAGGAAGGGCATCTAAGAGACACTCAAGGATCAGATTTCAAGAAAAGCATCAAAGCAAGTCAAAGGTTACCACAGAAGGGATAGTTCAGAGATAGGATTCTCTGAGATTTTCAGAAGGCATCACAGTTTGAATAACACAGTCAACAGTTCGAGTTAATCATAGAGGTATTTAGGTAACCTCAGAAGAACTGCAGTAATGCTCTCGGCATAACCAGTGCAGATCACAGTAAAGACACTAACAGAACTTCGGTGACATATCACAGTTTGGTTCCATGCTACTTCTGGAAAGGTCTGGTGATATCAACAGTAAAAGTGCTCTCGGTGCTCTCACAAAAATAAGGTCTCGGCATAACCATAAAGGAAATCTGATACAATCTCAGTTATGTCGTCAAGAAAGAAGGCTAGAAGGCTAAAAGGTATTGCCATCAAAAAGGCAAGTTACCTCTCATTGAAGCAAGGATCATCTCCTTGTCCTGGAAGATCATCCAAAAGGGATCACTAATGCATCTTCTTCAACCATCATCAAAGTGATCAAGTTGAAGACTTCATCTTCACTTGTCAAGTAAGTATCTTTCATTCTATAATCAAATTTGGTAAAATGACTTCGTGTTAGCAAGGAGATCTATAAGCTGGTTGGGTCATCAAAATTCCTTGCATGGAAAAAGGAGGATAGACATAATCCTCGAAGAAAGTGAAGTCATTGAACACATCAATGAAAAAGGTCTCCTCTGAATACATGGAAAGAGATTCATATGAAAGGTCCCCTCATATAGCAATATTGGAGACATCAAAGAGATGTGATAAGCTCGTAAGGCTATTCTCTGAAGATGTGATAAAGCAAGTCCTATCACTTAGACCTGATCTACACAAAATTGAAGGTATCAAAGTATGAAGGAATATCTTCATAAGATCTCAACTGTGAGATCTGGGAGAGATGATAAGAAGATAATCATCATTGTTCTAACTTCTAAATGCACTAACTGATGAACAAGGTAACAAATGTCCATGGGGATAAGAAAGTTACCTCATTCGACAACTTGTGGTTTCTATGCTAGATAAAAGAAGAGAAGTTGTGGGCAAAAATGTTGAAGGTTAGAGGAGTCAAACATTTGCAGGAAGGAAACGGAAGTTTGGAAAATTTGGTCCTCAGACAAGAAAAGAAGAGCATAGCTAAGATTCAATGTTATGGAAAAATTATGGACATTACAGGAAAGATTGTCCTAAAGGGACAATATCATAAAGAGGAAGAAAATAAGCCCATATCACTGAAAAGGTGGAGGAAGCTGAAGAAAAGAAGTCCAAGAAAGGAGGAAGTAAGAGATCTCTACTATGATTGAGATAGTCTCCCTCACAAAAGGTCTTGTCTTCACTCCTAAACCTTTTGTTATAGGATATGATTGTAATAAATAATAAGATGCATTGTGGCATCATGGAAGCATTAGAACAAGAGCTCGTGACATCACCATAGGGAATCATGAAAGACATACGGAACAAAATCCATAGAAGTCAAATATGAAGTATATAGCTCTTGGGAACCTCATTGGAAACTTAAGGAAAAAGTTATCCAGGACAAGGCTCATCATACATCAAGTCAAGAAGGAAACATCTGCCAGATAGGGATATGCAAGATCCTGAAGATTCTTTGATGAAAATCCTCATCGGAGGGTTCACTGATCTAGAGAGGAAGCAAGTGTTTCATTAGGAACTCCAACTTGTGGAATTCATGGGATGATGGCATGATGACATAAGAGAATTCATGGGATGAAAGTGATGGATGGTTTGTGCCCTATAAAGAAATCCCAAAAGATGGAGACTCCATAACGAAGAAGAAATCCATGACATCAAAGAAAGGAGTTCTTCAAAGCAGCTAGTTGTCCCATTATTTCAACCTGAAGAGGTGATATAGGTCCCTGATTAAGAGGGAGCCTGAAAACAAGTTTCTTACTTGGAGGAAACCTGGAAATTCCTATGCTAAGAGGGAGCTTAGGTACATTCCTTGTGTAGGAATGAGTACATTCCTTTATTGGAATATGTCCTCCCTAATTGAGAGGGAGAGATAGACACTTCATTCTAGTCTTCACTTGGGAAGACAGAGTGGAGGATTAGGTAATCATCTGGCATTTGATACTCTTTGAGGATGAGATAGGGCATCCAAGACAAGAGTAGTCGTAGAGGACCGATATTCTTTGAGGACTGGGAATCCAAGATAAGAATAGTCCTGGTGGAACACACCCTGAAGAGCCCGAGTAGGGTATGTTCCAGGAGAGACAATGATTAAGGTGTCCATGAATCATTGGTCTCACCAACATTGAGCTCAGATCTTGTGGAGAGATAGAGTTGTTAGTCAAGGCCTTGCTATGTGACAATGTTAGTTGATATGATGCTATACAGATGGGTTACCAATTTGATTCTTCTTATGAGAAATTCTTCAAATTGAGAATGACCAAGTACCATTATGAATACCTCCCAAGTTAAGAGGGAGTGTTGTAAAATGTAACTAGGTTCGGTCTTCATAATGGCATGTAATTGTGACTCTTGTAAATGATGTAGTGAAGAAAATAAAATTATTATTGTAAACCTTGCTTCATGGGTTTCATGAGCAAGTGATTTTATTTTTAAATGGCTCCCATTAAGAGCTTTAGGTTTTGTCATTAAAGTCAAAGAGTCAATGTCATGTATGAAGATGCTCTTCTTGAGCATGTGTAAAAGTCTATATATCCCTCCAATGACAAGCACACAATTCTCTTCCTATGTCGGGCTCAAGATGCATAAGAAACTCAAGTCAGCTCACCTAAATAGACACATCTATTCGTCAAGCACAGGTCAGCTTATTTTTGGGACAGACTACTATAAATATGTGGCTAGGGTACTCGCATTTCCACAGAACAGAGAATTCGTTCACTCTGAAATTTCGGATAAAATTACAGGAATGTAGTTCGGACTTCATCATAGATTCGGTACCATTATAGAAGACAGGGTTTTGGTCTACTACAGAGATAAAGGTTCAGTGCTATATAATGTTACAACAAAGACAAGGTCTCGGTGATCTCAATCATGATGTTCAATGCTACAATAATGCTCATGACCCTCGATACTATGATGATGCTTGGTGCTATGTTGTTGGGTCAAAAGGATCTCGGTGCTAGAGTAGAAGATCACAGGATGATTAAGAAACCTCAGTGAAAAGATGAAGTCTCGATGCAAGCAATGAGATCTCGGTGTCATAGAGATCTAGGTATTGTCACTGTAAAGGGATGACTTCAGAAGGACTCTTGGTGCAATCACAGAAGGAGACTTCAAGTAGAGTGAGGTATTTTGATGACATGACAGTTCATTGTCATGAGAAGAGATGATCTCAGTTTATGCTATGAAGAAGGTCGAAATGAAAGAGAAAACGAGAAGATGGAAAAGGGACGTGTGTCTTGGTCTTGGAGGGGCTACTAGGTCAAGGGTCTTGGTCTTGGTCTTGGTATTCGTCAAATGGAATCTCTATAAGAAGAATTTGTGTGGGTTTTCCTCTCAAAGAGTGAGAGGTTTTGGCCCTAGCTCATAGCCTACATACTATGTCTCTTGTCTATTTATGTTCATGCATTGGTTACTATTTGATGAAGAAGAACACTAATAAACTAAGAAGAAGAAGATCCTAATCTAAAGAAGTAAAAAGCATTCACAAACAGTCATTAATGAAGAGAAATCACCTAATGTTAATGCCCTAGATTTATCAACAGTTTTCCCGTCCCACATTTTTCACTCTCCTCTGCACATTACATGCCTTATTACATCATCTTCCCTCTCTAAGTCCACATGACCATTGAGTCCACAAGGTTCTGGTATCCCACTCCCCTTGTCCACATGTCTGGGTCAGGCCTGGAACGATGCCCCAGAAGTTGATGTTGCTAAAAGCATAATATGGCCACATACAACAAGAAATGTACCACAAAATGCAAAAGATGATCGGGACAATAAAATTTCGCACGTGGGCAAAAGCCAAACATGATCTCTACCGCCTATCATTATGGCCATCACCTTGGTTCCTAGGGCCCCTATGAGGGCCCCTTGCAGCATTAACAAACCCATGTATGTCCCAACCCTTGTTGGGTGACGAACTGCCCCACCTTAACGGGGTAATCACTGCTATATCATACACATCATGCTCTCATCCCTTGGAGCCCCAAGCAATAAATAAAAGAAAAATCAATAAAAGGCAAAAGGCAAATGAAGAAGGGTCGAAAAACAAAGGCTAGGGTAAGTCATGTACCACAATTGCTCCGTCCTACATTTGTACACCCAAATATGTGGACATCCCTCATCATTACCACCCTTGAACCCATGTCATTTGGAGTTGAGACCCATATGTCCCCATCCACCTCATTATTATTCACATGAGACCTATCACTTGAGGGATGTACCTTGGTCAAGTCCTTACCTTTAAGGGTTGGGAACACCTAATAGGGTTGTCTATTAACCACTTCTACCTAGGGAGGTAACACCATTACATGCTCAAAGACCCAAATCTGGACGGGAAACCCACTATGAAGTCCCCACTTCTGCCCTTGATTAATGAGCTTATTCACTCAATTGCATTAATGATTATTGTATCTGAAGGTGAGGAGACGCATTGGATCTTATACAGGATTGGCAGGTGGTTTCACTTTGGGCTTGGCCTCCCTATATGGGATCCAAGCCCACTAGAGGATCATATTGACACTTGTAGGGGAAGCGTTAAAACTTGAGAGCGATGGGTTTCCATCATCTGACAAAGCATTATCTCATGCCATGGGCAGCCTCGGTACCTTCAGCAGCTTGTTCATTGCCCCACATTATATGCGAGATGATGCACTTGGTCCAGCAATACCCCCAGTTGGCTTAGCAATGTATATAAGGTTTGGCAGTTGATCTGAGGCCCATTACGAAAGAGCATGCCACTGTGAAGTGCCCACTTGGTTCCATGATTTGTAAGCTCATTTGCCCAATTACACTAATGAACTGGTTGTACTGGAAGGCGAGGAGACACATTGGATCTTATACAGGATTGTAGATGGGTCTTCATCTTATGGTTTGGTCTCCCTATATGAGATCCAAGCCCTCCAAAGGGTCTTAATGGCATTTATAGGGTGAGCGTTGAGAGCCATGGGCCTCCACTATAACAGAGAGCAGATGGCCACGACATGGGATCCTCAGCACCACTTTTTTCTTGCTCGTGTCCCACAAGTTCAATGATGATGATGCACCTGGACCACCATGCCCAGCCAGCTACACACTTGCACCACACACTCGGCAGTTGATCCAGGGCCCAGATGGGGTTTTGTCTCACCTAGGGGGACAAGGGAGGGCTTACATCATTGTTCTAGCCATTACAAATGGAGCACAAGCTTGTTCAATTCAGTTGGAGACCCATGAGGATGTTCTTAGTGTCCCCACAGCCACTTGGGAACACCAAAGGTCATTTTCTTGGAGATTAAGGGTCCACCCCTTCATCACTATTATTGGAGCCCTCCTATTCATTATGGCACATGACGGACTTCATTTGGCCTTCCAACTACTTTTCTATCATTTCGGTCATCTTGAGAGGCTAATTATTCATGTTATGAAGCTATTTGGTGGGCTTGTCACCAAAAGTATTGTTATTTTGCACATTACTTTATTATAGGGGCATTAATATGCTAAATTAGGCTATTCGAACCTCTTAGAGGATTGTATAAATATAAGAGAGGTATTCTCTCTCATAAATCATCACTTGGATTTGCGATATATTTTTCTAAAGATTTCAGACCTACAATTTGTGGAATGATTAAATGCATTTTGATGTGTGGAATATTCCCGCTCTCTCTTGGAGATTCTATTTGGCAAATTTATGGATGGATATACTCTTTTTGTCATGTAAGTGCTCTTTTCATGTGAATTTCATAATGTTTCATGTCTAATGTATGGAATGCTATGTCATGATTTTACTTGTGCCCTAAAACTTAATGTGAATTTATGAAACACTTGTAATCTTGGCTCGTTGCATATGTTATTCATCTTGGCAAGAAGAACGAATTTTCCTAGGGGTAGGTTGTGCACCTTTTACCTTGAAACTCCATTAAATATTGCATATCAAAGTATAAAAGTCTAAATTTGTCGTGAAGTTGCATCCACAAAGAGTGTAGTTGCTTCTTTAGGCTCCTTGAAAAGCGAAGTTCCTAAATCTTGATCATTTTGACTCCAATCTTCCCAATAGCCAAGCCCTAGTCCTAGATCCCTGGTGATCACATTAAATTAACGAAATATCCTTCTTTCACCTCATGTTTTCCTCTTTTCTTCGTCCCCTAAGGATAAGGATATTTTCTACGGCTTGGTGTGAAATTTTAGGGAGGAGGAATTTTAGGATTTCGTCCGGAAAAGTTTCTTCATTTATGTCTCCTCTAGGCATCCTCCAGTTTTAAACGAATTTCAACATTGGAATTTCAAATAAATTGATGCCCTAGCTATCACACCAAGAGAGAACCCTTGAAGTTGCTTTGACTTGGGGATTTAATGAAGGTTAGCACTTTGTAGTTCACAATTCAAAACCTTTTCTCTTAACCATAGGTGATCATTGGATGAGCCTTTACCATGGTATATCTCTCAACACTTGGTCTCTTATAATATTTCTCTCAAGGGGATTTTCATGGAAATTCACCCTATCTTCTCCCAAAACTCACACTTTACTTTAATCTTTCCATTGAATGAGCCATCCTCACCTCACTTTGAACCCTAGTATAAACACATCAATCACAAGTGAGGGATTTTGGGAGTTTTGATCTTCGACATTCATCATTTTTTAATATTCCTAAGCCCGAGGTAATCCTTCATAGGTCTTTCTTGGGCAACCTTTAAGCTTTTCTTTAAGTATACATTAATTGAGCCTCTCCTTTGAATGGTCTTAATAAATCACGTTATACCTTGCCATTGATCCTATCATTCAAGTGATTTCCTCCATACTGGGACTCCTCCTATCGGTGAAAGTACGTAAAGAGCAGGGAATGTGAAAATTCGTGTTACACGGAATCCTACTGCAATAACTAATGGAAAATCTTCTATTTGTTATTTTACTTAACAAATTATTTACTATGTTCTACAAGCAAATATCGAAATCCATTCACTACAGCCTACACAATTAAACTGTGGAAGAAATACAAGTGTGGAAACAAATATGAACACACATAGATCACACAACCATCCGACACAATTGTTTTTGGACTAATGTCCTTGGAAAAACACAATGCAGGAAAACCGATGCAACAAATCTAAGGGTTTATGTTATTATGATTGACGAGACTGTCAAATCATACAGCAAAACTAACAGAAGAGATCTCGTGAGACAAACCTCAATCCTCCATGAAAAAACTGGCACTGATATGCACCAAGGCTAGACTGCCCTGCGCAGTGACTGCGTCACAACTCAGTTGCCCTTCTGCCTCTGTGCTAGTCTCACTGCTGACTGGAAATTGAGCCTCCGGAAAATATCTCCGTGGTCTGACACTGGCTCTGCACTATCTCCTCTACAGGAAAAACGACTCTCCCTCTGGCTCTGCGCAATGACTGCGTAGGCACTGCATCACTGGCTCTGCGCTGAAGCTGTGGCTCTCTCTGTCTCTGCTGCTATGTACTCTCCGGCTCAAGAAACCTTCCAACCAGAAATACTACCCCTCACTGCAATCAAGGATCACTTAGATCTGATTTTCGTTCGAGCACTTTCTCTGTCAGAAAAAAATTCGATCTCTAGATCCTCTGTGTCTCCATGAATGTGTTTTCCAAATGACCCTTCAAGTCCTTCTTATAATCTTCTCATTGAGGATTCAACGGCCTAGATTGGATCTCTAATCAACGGCTAAGATTAACTTTTGACTTGATCCATTTATTCTAGATCACTCTCACTCATATTCTACTAATACACTTTAATTATTTTATTTTCCTAAGTTTTGACTTAGGGTCCCTTCAAAAATAATCAATTATTTCCATAGAATACAATCCGAGTGGTATTTTACCAAACGATTTCTAGGTTATTTAGAATACATGTGTCTAAGCCTCTCCACAAAATTTGAGACTTAGAGCACATCCAATGCTACACCAAATCAAAACTCCCTCTAAGCGAGGAATGTGCCCTAACAATATGCCCCACTGCATACTATTTTGACTCTGAAACATCTCCCTCTGCGCTGCTGATGTCTGACTTTATTGCCCATCAACTTTGTGCAAATGCTGCATCTGTATTGTTGCTGACACTGCCACTGTCAACCAGTGCATCTGTACTGCAACTCCCTCTAAATTTTGCATCCGTGCTGTTGTTGCCTCTGCCACTGCCAACTGCGACTGCACTGCACTGCAACACAGTTGCTTTCTGTGACTGAAAAAATATCCAAAAATGGACAAGTATACTGCATCTCAGTGATGAAGATCTGACTGTTGCTTGCTTTTGCGCTGCCTCTCTGAAGCTACTGCGTTGCTGCTGCTCTACACTGCGTCACTCTGCGTTGTTACAACACTGCTCTACGCTACTCAGACTCTGGCGCTGCTAACCACTGCGTTGTCACTTCAGCACTCCTCTGTACCAACTTGCACCTGTCCATCCTGCTACTTCTGTTTTGGGCTCCCGTAGCAAGGTGATGATCCGAGAGGTTGACTCCTCAAGGATCTTGCCCATCTTGTAGATCTCTGGGTCTACAACTCCAAATCATCCCACCTCCCTCCTGGAGGTATATGAGCAATCATCGCAAACTCCTCCTCCTCTATCTTCGTTGCTCCGGCCTAAGGATCATGTTTCTCATCCTTGTCTTTCTTCTTGAGAGGACACTATGTGGCGTAATGCCCCATCTCGCCACACCGAAAACATTTGATCTTTGACATATCCTTCTTCCTCCTGCGTTGCTCTTGTTTCCCCTTGATGCAAGGGCCGCATTCTCTTCCTCCTTGATCTTCAAACCGCTGTTGTTTCCGCCCTCAAGTTGACACTCGAGTAAGTCTCTCTGCATCTCTTCTTGCTGAAGAGCTACCCACATTTTCTCCCATTCCCGCAAGTTTTCTTTGCCCAGGATGCTCTGGACAAAATATTGGTAATCCTCGGACACTGAGTTGAGGGCCAATCTGACCATCTCTGTGGCCTTCGGAGCTGCTCCTACGGCTACCAACTGATCTCGGTTTCCCTGAGTCTAGACAGGAATGGATCAATACACTCTCCCTTCTGCATCCTAGTGGTCCGCATTTTCTCCTCCAGAAACATCTTCCGCTGCTTGAAAGACCCCTCATACAGCGTTGCCAACGCATCCCACATCTCCTTAGTTGTTCCTTTAGCTGAGATGCGTGAAACAATGCAATCCCTCACTGCATCAAGGATCAACACTTTAGCCATATTCTTCTTGAAGGCCCGTAATGGTGCTGCATCCACCGGTTCAGCCTTAGCACTATCAATAAAGTGCTTGAGGTCATAATCATCTAGAAGGAAGGAGATCCTTGCCTTCTAGATTACATAGTTGGAGGCACCCTCCAACCGGTCCTGGTCACGCAATCCGTTGGTGGCCATCTCACCCGACTACTGTCGATCTGTTGCCTCTCACCCTCTACACAGTTGGCTTTACGCACTCCTGATGTAGCAAGCCACAAAATCTGTTTCTACTGCACGGGGAATCTAAGTTTCTCAGGCTAGAAACTCACTGAGGTCAGAAAATCCCCAAATCTGTGTTTTTGCTACGATTTCCTGACGCTCTACACCAGAAATCAACTGCGTCCCTCCAGCTACTGATCTGCACATATCTATTGCGTTGCTCCCTCTGCCTCGGACAAACAGCAATCTTGAACAATCCTACCTCTTTGTCGGCTCACTCAGAGAGAGATTTTCCTTGCTAATCTGGCCCTTCTGGCTTGGACTGTGCACTTCACTAGGAAATCAATTTGTTGCTTACGCAGCTCTTTGATCCCCAGCTGCTGCTTCAACGCTGGATCTCCTGGATTTTTCTTTGTCTCGCCTGCACTCAACTTAACAAGCTTCGATACCATGGGAAAATTCGTGTTACACGGAATCCTACTACAACAGCTGATGAAAAATCTTCTATTTGTTATTTTACTTAACAAATTATTTACTGTGTTCTACAAGCAAATATCGAAATCCATTCACTACAGCCAAAACAATTAAACTACAGAAGAAATACAAGTGCGAAAACAAATCTGAACACACATAGATCACACAACCATCTGACACAATTGTTTTTGGACTAATGTCCCCGGAAAAACCCAATGCAAGAAAACCAGGGTAGCAGATTTGAGGATTTATGTTATTATGCAGTAAATTCTGAGTACAAATCTATGACTGACGATACTGTCAAATCATACAGCAAAATTGATGGAAGAGATCTCATGAGACAAACCTCACTCCTCCATGGGAAAATTGGCACTGATCTGCACCAAGGCTAGACTACCTTGCGTTGCCACTACACAGTGACTGCGTCATAATACCGCTGCCCTTCTACCTCTGCGTTGGTCTCACTGCTGACTGGAAACTGAGCCTTCGAAAAATCTCCTCGGGGTCTGACACTGGCTCTGCGCTATCTCCTCTGCAGGAAAAACGATTCTCCCTTTGGCTCTGCGCAGTGACTGCATAAGCACTGCGTCACTGGCCCTGCACTGAAGCTGTGGCTCTCTCTGTCTCTGCTTCTATGTACTCTCTGGCTCAGGAAACCTTCCAACAGGAAATATTGCCCCTCGCTGCAATCAAGGATCACTTAAATCTGATTTTCGTCCGAGCACTTGCTCTGTCAGAAAAAATTTGATCTCTAGATCCTCTGTGTCTCCATGAATGTGTTTTCCAAATGACCCTTCAAGTCCTTATAATCTTCTCATTGAGGATTCAACGACCCAGATTAGATCTCTAATCAATGGCTAAAATTAACTTTTGACTTGATTTGTTTATTCTAGATCATTCTCACTCATATTCTATTAATACACTTTAATTATCTTATTTTCCTAAGTTTTGACTTAAGGTCCCTTTAAAAATAATTAATTATTTCTATAGAAAACAATCCGAGTGGAATTTCACCAAACACTTTCTGGGTTATTTAGAATACATGTGTCTAAGCCTCTCCACAAAATTTGAGACTTAGAGCACATCCAATGCTACCCCAAATAACAGGGAACATCAACTAAGGTGAAAGTGGGTCTTTGTCCCATTGTTGCCATTTGGTCTAGTAGTTGTCCCTTAGGAACCCCTCCTAGGGCCCTTGCTAGATTGAGTAGTAATAGTACCCACTTTTGGTGGGAAACAGGGCTAAAATGAACTTTAGTACTCCTCATATAAATAGAGGAGAGATCATTCATTTGGAAATCATCACAAACACTTGGAATTTTGGCCTCTTGTGTAATTTGGCCTTCTTGTCTTATGGAGTAAATGGGATCTATGAATGCATTTTTATATTTGGAGCAAACCATTTGTCTTTGGAGCTATTGTCTTAGATCAATGGATGGAATTTTATGGCATGTTATCTTGTGAGTGAGATTATTGTTGAATGATTACTTTCTTTATGTCTAATGTATGGAATATATTGAATCTAGGGTTTGTTATTGTTCCCTAACTTGTTGAAAATCTATTGAGTGGTATCTAGATGTCATTATTGCATGCATTACTCATGAATAAAATGTGAATGAATATCCTAGTGGTGAACTTTAATTAGCTCTCCCATAAAGCTCCTTATCCATTGCATAGGTAATTGTTAGGGTTTTTGGTGCTAGGGCATCAGCAATTCTTCCTCCTTAGCAACCTTTTGGTCATCTAATCAAATCATAGACTCCATTCTCCCAAGGAACAAGGCACTGCCCTCCTCGTTGGCAATCAAACTCATTTCTTATCCACAAACTTTATTTCTCCTTCTCTAAACCTATTTCGACCCCTTTAAAGAAAAGCTCTCAAACTAGGGCTTAGTGTGAATTCCTAGGCAAGGTGAATTTTTGGTGGAGAGTCTAAATTCCAAGAGCATAGTGGTTGCCACACAATCACTTCTTTTGGTAGGCATTCACTTCAATTTCATCTATAAATTGCTTTGCCCTAGGGTAAACCCTAGTTTGGTGTTGCTTCAACTTAGGGGCTTATTTTAGGGTTTCATGTGCATTTCTTTTGTTGAAAATCATTTTTGGAAATCCTTTCTCCTCACCTTGACCTTGACTCATCCCAACTCTCAACCTATTAACCAAACCCTTGATCTTGTGTTCACAAATTTGGCCTCTCTAAGGAAAGTGAATTGCCCTAACTCTCGTGACAACCTGTACTTAAGTTAACCCTTTCCCTTGGAAGCCTCTTGGTCATCCTATACCATATACCTAGAATACCTACTAGGTAACCCATTCACATACTGGGACTCCTCCCATCAGTGAAAATCTGTAAAGAAGAAGGGGGTTTTGGTTGTGGTGACAATGAGCCATCACCCCATTGTTGTCTCTAGATCTAGTGTTAGCCTTGTAGGGTATCCCCCTCCAAGGCCTTCTAGTTTTGTGGCAATAGAGCCCAATGCGGAGAAGGGAATGTTTGACAACTACAGTGAAACTTCAAAGTCCTGTCGTGTTTACATTCCTGCATTGAGAAAAACAGTAGTAAGGCGAGATGTGAAGTTTTGAGGGAAATAGAACCTTTAGCAAGTCTCATGACATAGGTCTAGCAGTAATATGGGATTAGGAGCAAGAAGCTATGAAAGTTGAGGAAAGACAAGTTTCACAGGTTACAGGTACTCAGACTTCAAAGCATGATGAGGAGTAAGAAGCTTCTCCTATACAACATTATACTTCCACTTCAGGGAAGAAGACACCAAGATGGATTGAACAAACCTTGAAAGATGCTCCTAGGAGAACCTTCAAGGAGACTAGGCCACCACAAAATTTTTCCAACTATGTGGCACTCATGAGCAATCTCATTGATTCTGAGCCTTCTAGCTTCAAGGAAGCAACAAACTAGTAGGTGTGGTAGGATACCATGGTGGAAGAGTACTCTTTCGTCATGAAGAATGATGTCTGGGATGGGGTGCCTTTTACCACTCAAACCATCAGGGGACCTAAGAGAGGCTACTATGGGGGCAACTGTTAATCATCAGATCATCCCCTTGGCCTAAATTCCCCTCTCTGCAGCTGAAACACTTCTAAGAATTCTTAGCAAACCCGCCCTAGAATCTCAGCTTAGCTTCAGTGCTCTGCCTCTGTGTGTCTTTACAAATGACCCCAAGCATTTCCTTTATACTTTTCTCGTTGCAAAACCAACGACCATGATCAGATCTTGAATCAATGGCTAAGATTAAAAGAAAGCTTGATCTGTGTGACTCAAGACAATTTCATCACATGTTTAATTAAATTCACTTTAATTATTTAAGTTCCCTAAGTTTTAACTTAGGAAATACATTAAAATAATTAATTAATTTAATATCTCCTAAACCAGATGAAATTTAACAAATCAATTTATGGGTCTTGTAGATCAAGTGTACTCTAGTCCCTCCACAAAATTTGGGAGCTAGAGCACAACTGATGCTACCCCAAATACACAAAATCTCAACACTCCCTCTTAGCATCAAGGGTGTGCTCTAGCAATACATCACACTATGCATTACATGATTTTGGGCATTGGTTTTGTGCTACTGATGCTTGGCCTGCTGCCACTCAACTCTGCACAGTTGCTGCCATTCTTTATTGTTGCCCATGACTCTGCCACTGCCACTGCAACCTCTGTACTACAACTCCCTCTCAATTTGCTGCATCTGTCCTGCTCATAGCACTGCCACTATTGATCTGCTGCATTGCAACTTTAGTTGTTGAGAGAAACAACTGAATCTCCTGCCCAATCTTTGACAGACAAGTCAGATGGGCTGCATCCTCATCACTGAAGCTCCATAGGCTACAGATCTGTGCTGGCATCTGAAGGATGATGCACAACTACAACTCTGCACTGCGTAAGCAGACTCCCTCTGCACTACTTGTTGACACCTAATCCTATGGATGGGTGTGCATATTTAATATTGTATATTAATTAATATTAGGAAATAAGGAAGGCCAAGAGTCATTGGGAGATGAATCCCAATAGCCTCACCTCCATGTATAAATCCATGTGCATTCTTCAGCTAATACACATTCTGATTTTGAGGAGTTACCTCCTGGTTTGACATGGTATCAGAGCCAGTCCCACTATTGGCATTTCTGCCCTGTGGTGTAACTCCCTCTCCTTTTCTCAGTCAATTTTATTAATAGTTTTTTGCTGCTCTTAATTGCTAGACTGTTATTCTGCATTTTTTTTCTCTATATAGCCCTGACATTTGCAGCTCCTGAAGACTGCAGGCTCCTCTGTCATTCTGCAAATTGCAGGCTCTGTCATTCTGCAAGATTCCATTTCAAAAAAAATTTGTAACGGCCTTTTGGGCCTCCTCCATTCTCCATCGACTCACCTACCCAACGCCCTCCCTTCTCCTTCGCCCCCTCACTTCTATCTCTCCCTACATTCCATATTCATCCCTGCGCCCTCACCCATCCCTCATCCCTCAACTCTGCGCCCTCTCCCTCACTGGTCTACGCCTTATCTTCCCCACTCCCTGCGCTCTACACTCCTTATTCACTCGCTCCCTCCTTTGTATACATCGCTGCACACCTCCTTACAGCGCTTCCTATTTCGTCACGGCTCCCTCGAGCCTTGCAATCACTCCCTACCATACGCTCCCTACGCCACTTCCTCTGCACCTCGGCTTCCTTATCTTACGCTCATCCCTATTCACACTACGCCATGGTATGGTAACTGAGAATTGAGTTACGCCGGCCCTCCTGCACTCTCAACCTCCGCCTGCACACACCATACGTTGTTTTACGCCCTCCCATCTTTTACATTTCCGCCCCTAGCATGGTCTGCGTTATGATAATACGCTGTCTGATCTAATGGTTTAACATGGTCTGCGTTATGATAATACGCTGTTATGATCTAATGGTTTAACATGTCTGCGTTATGATAATACGCTGTCTGCGTTATGATATGACGCCCTTCGATACGTTAATACAACGCTGTCCATATATACTATATCCAACGTTGTCACTATATACATATCTGCTGTCACCCGCCTGCATATGATAACACCGCCCCACACCATTCGTTGTCTGTCTCACCAATATACGACCCCACTACTTGCATTACCGCCTCCCATTATAATACACTGTCTGCGTTTTAACGATACCGCCTGTCCATTTATAATACATTGTGTGCATTTTAAAATACCGCCCATATATATACTATGCATGTCATATATACATCCCTCCTTTCCACATATATCATATAGCTCTCCCTTGTCGTATTGTATAGCGCCCCCTACCCACATTACCACTTTAATACCGCCCACTCCATTTTCAATTTCACTCATTCATAATACCACCCTCCCATACCACTTCCCATTTTCACAATATCGACCTCCCGTAAACATTTCATATCGCCCTACCATTGCTTCCCATACAAATTTTTTCTCCAAACAAAACAAAAAATACACATATTTTTTGGTGCAGAATTCAGTTTTTAGCAAAGAGCTTGTGTTTTTTTAAATTCAGTCTTTAGAAAGAGTTTTTTAAACTCAGAGTATTTTTTCCAGCAATAGTTTTTGCCCCTTTAATTGAGCAGATTTCAAGAGTTGAAAGTTTTTATAGCAGAAATTTTTCCTCTTCAGAAGATTTTTTTTCCAGCAAAGTTTTTTTCTCTCCTCCTTCAAAAGAAGATGACAGTCCCTTCATCTTCTAAAGAGACTGCCTACTTGGCACAGAGAGAAAAGAGACATGCTTCAGTTCCATCCAGAGGAAGAGAAGGCAGAAGACGAAGAAGAAACTTCAGAGAAAAGGGGGGCAGACAATCTAAAGCTCAGCAGAAAACAAATCAAGACAGAGGTAAAACTAATGAAAAAGACAAAGGTAAACCAGTTGAATCAGCTCATTCTATTCTAGCACATTGTAACAATGGAGTAACTGAAAATCTATTTGATGTTTCATTTACTTCATGGAGAGATGATTGGTTGCTAGATTCAGGAGAAACATGTCACATGACATTTAGAAAAGATTTTTTTGAAGAATTCACTGACAAAGTTGATGGAGCAATATATTTCGTAGATAAATCCAAACTCAAGCCATCAGGGCTTGGCACAGTCAGGCTTAAACTGCCTGGTCTTCCTGATCATATCCTACATGAGGTTCTATACCTCCCGGAGTTGAAGAGAAACTTTCTATCCCTGATCGAAATCCGGCAGCAAGGACACTCAGTTCACTTGTTTGATGGCAAGGCAGAGGTCAGAAAAGCATCAGATCACTCCCTTGTCATGGAGGGAATAGAAGAAGGGAGACTTTTGAAGCTGAAAGGTTCATCTGCTCATGCTCAAAACTTTGCATTCAGTTCACATCATGATGAAGGTACATTTCCATCAAGTCTTTTATGGCATGCTAGATTTGGACACTTAAATTATGACAGCCTTCGTTTGTTAAAGAAAAATGGTGTTGATGGACTGCCTACAATTCCTAGAAAACCTAAGGAATGTGATGCATGTATTCTAGGAAAGCATAGCAAACAGCCATTTCATGATTCACACTCAAGAGCACATAGGAAACTTGAACTTGTTCATTCATATTTATGTGGCCCTATGCCTATTGCTTCTGCAAATGGAAACAAATACATGATGACATTTATTGATGACTACACCAGAATGTGTTGGATTTACTTACTGAAGAATAAGTCCGATGCTTTTCAAACTTTCAAGAATTTTCATGCATGGATTGAAAATGATGCACAAACACATATTGGCTCTCTACGTACTGATAATGGAAAAGAATACACTTCAAACGAATTTGAAAATTATCTTCGTCAACATGGAATCAAATATCAAACAACTGTGCCATATAATCCACAACAGAACGGTGTAGCTGAAAGAATGAACAGAATCATTTTAAATATGGTCCGCTCCATGTTATTTTTCAAGAATGTAAAATTGATGTTTTGGGCTGATGCAGTTCTATGTGCTGTTTACATAAAGAATAGGTGTCCTTCAAGTTCAATTAGAAACAAAACTCCTTTTGAAATGTGGCATGGCCACATGCCTTCGGTAAAGCATTTCAGGGTCTTTGGGTCCGCCTGTTATGCCTTGATACCCAAGGGTCAAAGGAACAAACTTGGTTCTAGAAGCAGAAAATGTATCTTCTTGGGGTACTCCAATACCTCCAAAGGATATCGTCTCTATGATGAAGCAAATAAGAAGTTTGTGATAGCAAGAGATGTCATATTTCTTGAATCATCCAAGAGCGACAAGGTTGTTGAGCAGCAACTTGATCGCCTGGATAGATTCACACATGCAAAGTCTTTCAAAGAATTTGATAATGTGATTCCACACCTTGAAAGGGGGATTCCGATATTGAATCAAACTGTGGAATCATTTCCTGAACCACACTCTCCCCCACATGAAGAAACAACCACGGATGACACATTGGATGATGTGATCGACAGAATTGGGAGATTGAATCTTGAATCAATCCCAACTCAGTCAAGTGACCAGCCAGGGCCATCTCAGAAAGGTCCCCCCAAATGGCTGACAAAGACACCGGAGGATGTTCATCCTGATGAGGTTGGAAAAACAGGAACAAGAAGTTCCACTCAAGAAATCGAAGGTGATGTAGATAATTCTGATTCCCCTGTTGATATGGATATTGCTTATAACCGTGAATTGAGTTTGTCTACAGATCATGAACCAACTTCCTTCAAAGAATCCGCTTCTCATGATGAATGGAAAGAAGCGATGCAGAAGGAGTATGATGCCTTGATAAAGAATGGCACTTGGAAGCTGGTTGATCCGCCTTTGGGAACGAAACCAATTGGTTGTAAGTGGGTCTACAAGAACAAGTACAAAGCAGATGGCTCACTTGACAAGCACAAGGCCAGGCTTGTGGCAAAAGGATTTGCACAGAAAGAAGGAGTCGATTATGAAGAAACTTTTGCTCCCACAACAAAATGGACCACCATCCGGACTCTCTTTGCCTTAGCAGCTCAGAATGGATGGAAAGTCCATCAGATGGATGTAAAAACAGCCTTCTTGAATGGAGATCTAAAGGAGAAAGTTTATATGTCCCAGCCAGAAGGATTTGTGATAAAGGGTCTAGAACACAAAGTTTGCAAACTTGTAAAATCCTTGTATGGCCTCAAGCAAGCACCACGAGCCTGGTATGAGAAATTGACCGAGCATCTTCTGAAACTTGACTTCAAACATTTTGATCTTGATGATGCAACTTTGTTTGTTAAGAAAGTTGAAAAAACAGTTGTATATCTTGTGGTATATGTAGATGATCTTTTGATAACAGGAAACAATGAGAGCTATATTGCATCCATGAAGAAAGAGTTGAAGAAAGGTTTTGAAATGACTGATTTGGGTCATGTTCATTACTATTTGGGTATTGAAGTAATTCAACATCCAAAATTCATATTTCTTTCTCAAAAGAAGCACATTGGAGATCTCTTGAACAAATTTGGCATGGATGACTGTAATCCCTTAACCACTCCAATGGAACAAAACTTGAAGCTCACATCTATTGAAGGGAAGGAATTTGAGGATGCAACTAAGTATAGACAGCTTGTAGGAAGTATTATCTACCTGACCACCACTAGACCTGAAATTTCATTTGCTGTTGGAATCCTCTCAAGGTTCATGCAAAAACCTTATGAAGGACATTGGTCTGCTGCAAAAAGAGTGTTAAGGTACTTGAAGGGGACTCAAGACTTTGGACTCAAATATATGCAGGTAGGCGACTTCAGCTTGATCGGATACTCTGATTCAGACTTTGATGGCGACAAAGAAACAAGGGTGTCTACTACAGGTTACACCATGAGTCTTGGATCAGGAGTTGTCTCATGGAGATCACGCAAACAGTCAGTTCCAGCAGATTCCACGACCGAGGCAGAATATGTGGCAGCAGCTGAAGCAACAAAGGAAATTGTGTGGCTCCGGAAAATCCTGGAAGATTTGCAGATAAAACAAATGTATTCCACTCCACTCATGATCGACAACACTTCTGCAATAAAGTTGGCCAAGAACCCAAAGTTCCATGATCGAACAAAGCACATCAATACAAAGTACCATCTAATTCGACATCATGTTCATGCCAAAACCATCCATCTACATCATTGTTCCACAAATGAGCAAACTGCTGACATCTTCACCAAAGCACTTGGAAGAGAAAAGTTTGAAAAGTTCAGATCGATGCTTGGACTCACTAACATCCCTTCGGATTAAAGGGGGGAATGTTGACACCTAATCCTATGGATGGGTGTGCATATTTAATATTGTATATTAATTAATATTAGGAAATAAGGAAGGCCAAGAGTCATTGGGAGATGAATCCCAATAGCCTCACCTCCATGTATAAATCCATGTGCATTCTTCAGCTAATACACATTCTAATTTTGAGGAGTTACCTCCTGGTTTGACACTACTGAAGTCACATCAGTCCCTTGTGCTGAAATCTCTCACGCTGCTGCTGCACTACGCTATCCCTCTGAAGCCTTCTGTGCTACTGCAGCTCTGTACTGCGTTAGCAACTCCACTCTGCGCTGCCCCTCCCAGTCTTCAAATCTGCCTCTGCCTCTGCTTCAGCTGTGATCTATGCACCCACTGCTCTACTTGTCCCGCTACTGTCTTAAGGCTGTCGTAGCTCGCTTGTGATCCAAGAGATGAGCTGCTCAAGGATCCCGCCTCAAACTATGTAGCTCCTCTACATATCCATGTCACCCCACCTCCGTGGTTCATGAGCACTCATGGCTGCATCGTCTTCCGACTCATCATCTACCACAATAACTTTGGAAGAAGAGGCTTCCTTGTCCTTTTTTTTCTGAGGAAAATTGCTGGCAAAATGTCCCATTTCACCACACTAGAAGCACTTGATCTTTGAGAGATCCTTCTTCTTCTTTGGCTGCTTCTTCGATGCCAACACTGCATCTTCCTCATCTTCCTTCTTCACTTTGCTCGATCCAAAGCTATACTGCTTCTTGGTAAATCTGCGGAGTTCTTTTTGACGCAGAACTGACCACAAGCTGTCCCAATCTGGGAGGTCCACTCTGCCCAAGATACTTTGGACAAAGGTTTCCCACGCATCTGTGACTGCATTGAGGGCAATCCTCACCATCACAACGTCTTCCACCTTTGCACCAGTTGCAGTCAACTGATCTCTGATCAACTGCAATCTAAAGAGGAAATGCTTCGTGTCTTCTCCCTTGGCCATCATGAATGACCTCATATGTGTCTCCAAAAAGATCTTCCTTTGGACAAATTTTCCCTCATATAGGGAGATCAAGGCCTTCCACATCTCATTAACTGTCTTCTTCTCAGTTAAGTGTGGTACAATATGGTCCTTAATTTCGTCCATAATCAGTCGCTTGGCATGCCCAACAGCCTCCTTATGCTTTCGAAGGAGATCTGATCTGTCGGTGTGGCCAGAGTTTGCTCTGCATGGTCTCTAAGATTGTATGCCTCAAGGACTATCAGGATCCTCACCTTCCAAAGTGAAAAATTTGAGAGGCCATCCAGCCTGTCCTGATCACGCAATCCATGAGGAGCCATCTGCTCAGAATGTGTCAGAACTTCCTTTTCTCTTTGCTAAAGAAATGGATCTAAGGCCCTTGGTGAAACAGACACCTTCTACTCCCTCTGACAACTGATTTCCCTCCTTGGAAATCTGCCAAATCAACTATGGTTAAGTTCTCTTTGATCCTCTGATCAAACTGCAAGTTTCTTTGGCTAGAAACTCTCTGAGAAGCTGATCTCCTCCCGCTCTTTGTCACTTGTGCTAAGGCTAAAAATCTGAAAACTTCAGAAATTTAACCCCACCAGCACCTTCTAAATTTCCGCAGCTTTTCTTCAGTCTTTTCTGGATCTGACAGATTCAGATCTGCATCACACTGGCTGGCTTCAAGCTAGTCCAACGCTATTTTTGAGCTGCCTCTACGTAGTAATTGTGTGGGCTTGCTAGGAGACAGCGTTAGACAGCGTCACCCTTCCCTCTACGTGAATCTGCCTCTGAAAACTGCGTCGTCCCTTCAGATCTGCGTTTCTACTACTTTTCCCGCTGCTTCCTGCAGCTGGTGACCCTCCCAGATCTGCAATTGCTCTGATACCATGTGGAAATTTCTGAATTTTTACACTTTATGCAGAAATTTTTACTGTTAATCTGGTTATGCTCCTCCTACTTAGACAAGTTATTAGTTGAATAAAATTCAATTTAAAATCGAAGCAAAACACAATCCAGATCTCCACCAATCCAGATCTAGAACAAGTTCATGCACACATAGACAAAATGACAGTTATTTCTGGACAAATAGTCCCCGGAAAAACCCAATGCGCGAAAACTGGTCTTTTCGCTGCTGGAGGGTTTTATTATTAAGAATTTTCTAAATACAACAAACCTGGGCTCCAGATTTGGAAACCTGACAGGAAAATAATAGATCTACATCTCACTCGCTGATCTAGGGCCAAAATAATGACTGATCCACACCCTCAAATGGGATTTACAGAACTTAGCCAAAATTAGGGCCTAGAAACCCCAGCGCTGGCCTTGAAGCCTCTGAAGCCCCTCTGACCCTCAACGCTGCTCCGGAAAGGGCCACGTTACCCCAGACTGGGTGACGCAGTCCCTACGCTGCCCCTTAGGGTCTTTGCGTAACCACTGAGGGTTTCCTACAGCTATTACGCTGTCCTTGAGGGACTACGCAACACTTGTGTAGCACAAGTTGTTGCCCTCCTGTTGCTGCCTTCTTGCTTATCTGTGCTGCCTCTCTAAGTTGATCTCTGCCTCTTGCTGATTCTAGACCCTGGGATCAGATCATCCCCTTGGCCTAAATTCCTCTTTCTGCAGCTGAAACACTTCTGAGAATTCTTAGCGAACCCACCCTAGAATCTCAGCTTAGCTTTAGTGCTCTGCCTCTATGTGTCTTTACAAATGACCCCAAGCCTTTCCTTTATACTTTTCTCGTTGGAAAACCAACGACCATGATCAGATCTTAAATCAATGGCTAAGATTAAAAGAAAGCTTGATCCGTGTGACTCAAGACAATTTCATCACATGTTTAATTAAATTCACTTTAATTATTTAAGTTTCCTAAGTTTTAACTTAGGAAATACATTAAAATAATTAATTAATTTTGATATCTCCTAAACTAGATGAAATTTCCCAAATCAATTTCTAGGTCTTGTAGATCAAGTGCACTTTAGTCCCTCCACAAAATTTGGGAGTTAGAGCACAACTGATGCTACCCCAAATACACAAAATCTCAACACCCACGACATGCACATATTATTATTTGACCTCCTGAGAGGGTTATTATTTCATTTATGAGCTAGTTGTGTGGACTTGTCACCAAAAGTTAGGTTATTTGCACAATATTTTATGTTTAAGGGCTAATGTAGGCTCATTAGCTAAATCGAACTCCTAAAAGGTGTATAAATACGAGTTAGTTGGATTCATTTGTATCATCACTTGACTTGGGATCTCTCTATCTTTAGAGAACTTCACATTTTTCCTTGGAGGACTATTTTTGGTTGATAGATGAATTTTAATGTATGGATTTGTGCTATTTCTATCTTGGAACTTCTTATTTGCAAATGTGATGCTGGTTGGATATACTCTAACATTGTAAGTGCAAATGTAATGCTATTTTTCTTGTTGCTACATACAATTGAACTTCGCTATAATTCGGGTTGATTGTTGGATGATTGAAATGCGGAATTACGTGTCTATTTAGCTTAATCTATGTATGGGCCATTGTTAGATGAATGAAATGTCCTAGAGATCAATTTATCTTGATAAGCTTGCACTATTTGTATGAAGTATAAATGCTTGAAAGTCACTTTTCTTTTCTTTCCTCTAACATTGGACGAAGTTGACTTTCTGGGCCTCCTTGAACAAGAAACTGAATCTTTCTTCATTATTATCCTTGACTCCATATCCCCAAGTGAATCAGGCACAAGTCCCTCAAAAAAAGGGTGATCATTTCCCCCTCTTTTTCACATTTTCCCCCTTTTCCCTAGGTCTAGCCCATTAGGTCACCGAGGGCATCGATTTCCCGAGAATCTAGCCACAAGAAAACTTCGATATCCTAAAGGCAACTGCTTTGGTGGGTCCCCTCACTCTCCTTCGAATTTGGGCCAATTCCGACGGTGGAATCTCTGGACACCTCAAGCCCTAGCTATAGGATCAAGTTTTTCCTAGGTGTTCCCAAGGCTAGACCTTAGTAGGATCAATTTGACATCATTGGAAGAAAATTCTTATTTGATCCTTTCCCCTCCCCTTGATTAGGTTAAGAACAACATTGGGTGCCAAAATCCATCCCCTAACCTGGGTTGGGTCCACTTGGCCTCATGTGGTTCCATTCTCCATCAAAGCTGATTTATCAAGGACTATTCAGGAATCCAAGTTCCCAAAGGATTTTAGTGATTGAGAACCTCCTATACAAATCTTATTCTTCTACCTCAACCCTCCAATCCTCATCCCCTCTCCTTAGAAGATCAAGTCCCTTGCTTAAAAGACAAGCAAGTCCCATTCTTCATTCTATCCTAGGGAAAGGGTTTCTAGGGTCACTTCACACCTATTCATTGATCTATACCTTACAAGTGACTTCCTAAAACTACCAGGTCTCCTTACATCGATGAAAGTCCGTAAAGAGCAGGGAGTCTTAGTTGTGGTGACAAAGGGCTATGTCTCCATCGTTGCCCGTGATCTAACTGTCAATGGGTGCAGTGTCACTTCAAAATGGGAAACCAATTTGTTTTCATTCTGAAACTTTTTCTAAGGCAGTAATAAATTATCCGACATATGATAAAGAACTGTTTGCTTTGGTTGAAAGTGTAAAGAAATGGAAACACTACTTAATGGGTAAGGAAACAGTGATTCACACAGATCATCAACCGTTTCAATACCTTCAGTCACATACTAAGTTGCAACAATCTCGCCACTACAGATGGATGAGATTTCTTGAACAATTTCACTTAGTAATTAAGTACACGAAAGGTGTAACAAACAAAATAGCTGATATTTTGTCTAGACCATCTTTGAATGCTTCAGTAGTCCTAGAGAATAGTTCTTTAAAACTTGAAAGTTATTTAGAACAATATAGTACTAATGCTAATTTCGAAGATATTTATGAATCACTAACTCAAGGTACTACTCAGGTGGAAGAAGTCAATTTTCATATTCATGACAGGTTGTTATATCATTTGGGTAAGTTGTGCATACCACAGACAGAAAGGGCGCATGTTATTCAGGAAGCACATTCTTCTCGCATTGCAGGTATTTTGGCGTAAGCAAGACTATGGCGCCAATTCAAAGGTATTGTTATTGGCCTCGCATGTATGAAACAATTGTGAAGTACATTAAAGGATGTGTGATGTGTTCGACAAGCAAGCCAAGCAATCGAAAGATTGGTTTGTACATGCCACTTCCAGTTCCTTTGCAACCATGGGACAACATTTCCATGGACTTTGTTGGAGGACTGCCTAGGTCTAGGAGAGGGCATGATTACATGTATGTCGTGGTTGATCGATTCAGCAAGATGTGCATTCTTGTTCCGTGCAAAAAGCAAGTGACTACAGAACAGACGGCGCAGATGTTCTTTCTACAGGTATGGGTTCATTTTGGGTTACCTACTTCTATTATTTCTGACCGAGATACTCGCTTTGTAGGAGAATTTTGGTCCACTTTGTGAGGACTCATGGACACAAAACTGAAGAAGAGCACAACTTCTCATCCACAGACCAACGGACAGACAGAAGTGGTGAACATGACAATGATACATATTCTTCAAGGGTATTGCAATAAACATCCTAAGTTGTGGGATGAATCTTTACCTTATGTGCAACATGCTTACAATTGAGCCTTACATTCTTCGACTAATCGATTGCCATTTGAAACATGTTTGGGGTATCTACTAAAATCACCAATAGTGTTCATGTTCGGTGAAGAAGATAAAGTGGATGGACACGACGATTCAAACAAAGCAGTTAAGTTCATTCAACGGATACAATAGATACATGAAGCAGTGCGGGATCAGTTAGAAAAGAGTCAGGCCAAGTACAAAATGCACCACGACAAGCATCTAGTCGATCATCATTTTTAGGTCAGTGATCAGGTATGGTTGTATATCAGTAAAGACAGGTTGAAAGGTGAAGGTAAGAAATTGAAACCCATCAGGTATGGTCCTTTCAAGATTGTTGAAAATGTTGGAAATAATGCATTCCGGTTAGATTTACTGCCTTACATGCATATTTATTCAATTGTAAATGTAGAAAATCTAAAGTTGTATGAACCTCCGATGATCATTTATCTAGAGGAAGATACACAGGTTCCTACTGTTGATGATTTAGCACCTAAGTATATGAATGAGTTGCAGGAAGATACCATCTTGGACCGGAAGGTTCGAACTTTTAAGGCGAAGAGATGTTGAATATCTTCGAGTAGGACTCAAGGGCATGAATCTGAGCAAGGCAAGGTGGATAGAGATCGGAAAAGTGAGGGAGTTGCACCCTCACCTGATGTCTGCTTAAATCAAACTTTTGTGGTCCAAAAGCTTTCAAATGGAGAGGATTGATCTAGGAGGATCTTGCTTCAGTGCGGATCGACAGTGAGGTCCAGTTAGCTCTAGTTTGTCTGATGTCTAGTTCAGTCTTCAGATCGTCAGGTCCTCCAGTGTTCGGATGAAAGTTACTTCGTCATGGTTCAATGTGATGTCATGGTTAAAGTATGGTTTGAACTTGGTGTGTGTGTGGTATTTGTGATGGTGACAAATGTAATCGTGCAATTTATTAAACACCTAGCTAAAAGCCTAAGTCCTAAGGCTAAAGTTCAAAACTATGGTGGAATTATGTAAAGGTTCTAAGTCCTAAGTCTAAAACCTAAGGACTAGACCTAAAGACCTAGCGCAAACAAACTATAATGTAAAACCTAAGTCTAAAGGTTCAGACTTTGCAAATACAACAATGTAATATACACAGTCCTAACCGCAACAAATAAACCGCGTCGGAGCTTAACCAGTGGACATGTGATCAGGTCGAGATCTTAACTGCAGGCGGAGATGTCAACAGTAACCACAACTGCGTCGGAGCCGTCAGTACATGTGAACAGACCAAAGCCTAACCTTAGCAACAATCGAGCACAGTTCAGATAATCGCAGTGGAACCGCGTCGGGAAATCCATGTGAACAGATGTCACAATTGACCATTGCAGTAAATGTTGGGAATTAACCGTGACCGCCAGAGGGATAGTTGTCACATGTGGTGTCAGCCCGCACCGTTGCGAAGCCACTAGGATCAGACCACGAGGTGTCAGCATGAGGTTATACCACGGTTGTCACATGCAAACTATCACCGTTCTCCGCGTTGTTTAGCTATCTGTCAACGCCTAATTATAACCTAAGGTCCCTATTTGGGTTTCTATGTTAAATGCGCCAAGGTGTTCATTAAACCACCTCATCACTTATCCACTAGGTGTCACATTGTGACAAGACCGAAGACCTCATCACCATAATTGCTAAACTACCATGCCTAATTTGGCCTCAAGGAGTTCGAGACTACACCTTATATAAACTTAGCCTTTTTACATGATGAGGACATATATATTCATATTTTGAGCGAGAGGTAGTTTTTGTTTTCATTGTTTGTTGGTCGTCCGGAGGCGGAATTGAGCTCGAAGACAGGCATTGGAAAGCTAGGAGAGAGAGCTTTCTGTTGTCAGTGACCAGAGGTGCCTGCGAGCACATTCAATCTGGTGTTTTTGCTGTGTAAAGACTTCCTCGGATCAATCCTAATAAAACGGACGCCCATCTTGAAAGCGGACCCAAAGACGTAGTCCAGCAGGGACGAACTCCATAATAAAAGTTTGTTGTCTCTTATCTTTGTTCTTTGCTGTAATTTCATTCTTGATATACTGCTGGTTTAAGTCATTAATGCTTTAGATTTCCTTTAGTCTTCCACATTAAGCAGTTCAGTTAACAATCAATTCACTGATGGCAATTAATCAATTCTACTTTAGCACTTAATTTCGATCACATTCAGATCACGAAGACACACACACAGTTGTGGAGGAAACAATTTTCTCTATAGCGAGAAGATCAACTAGAGTCCTAGGGTTAGACATTGTGTAAAAGTGCATTGGAGAAGCAAAATTGAAAATTTTCATGCATTTTCTAGCCATTTTCTTACGCTGACATCAAGGTTTTATATGCTGTTTTGTGCCTTATTAACTGTCAAAATTTGTTGTAACTTTGTCCTTAGTTTACTTTCTAATTTAGCATTCATTTCTCATATTTTATTCACTATTTTTCCTACTAAATTTACTACTGTTATAAACTATTATTTTGCTGCAATTTGCTGGTTCAAAACCCTAGTTTATAGCAGCCTTGAGTATTTCTTGATTTGATGTGTTTGGGAAACCTATTTGAGATTATTTAGGCCAACCCTAGCCTTTAAATTGACCCATAGCTCCCTTGAACCAAAACGTGGAATATACTTCATCCACCTTGTTATCACTTGTCGCCTACACCTATCTACAAGTCAGTGAGAAAAGCCTTTAACCCCACAAGGTGTGGTTGGTGGCAAAGAGCTCAGAGAAGGGGCTGTCACACTAATCCCGACTATCCCGTAACGACACCCTCATGTCCTCGCCCCCTCTTTCTTACAGTCACTCCAATTTTTACCCCTTTGTAAGAGCACAAGAGGAAGACTTCTCACCTAAATTAGGCATTTTAGATTAAAAGTAACCAAGATTAATTGCATCCAAATCTAGTGTAATTATATCTCATGCTAATACACCTCATGGTTTTAATTGCAATTGTTTATTCTACTTGTAATTGTTGAAATTGAATACTTTGTTGTAGCAAGCATTATTTTATCTACATTGTGCAAGTGGAACACTAATTGCTTTTCCTTTTGCAAAATATCCTTATATGCTGAAAACATCCTTATATCTTGTATTATGCTAACATTTTCTTGTTTCATTTTCAAGATTACTTATGCTTTCCATATGAAAGCATTTCATCTATTTTAAGCAAATATCTTTCATTTTTTAGCAATATTTTCAAGGCACTGGTTTTACATATGCTTATTACTATCTCATGTGTTGATGATTGTTGAAGTTGGTTTTAGCTCATATTGCTTATATTGCTCACATTGTATTTGCTTGTAATCTCAAAAAAAGTAATCCATTTCACTCTAACATCTCCTAGAAACCTCACATTTTTAACTTAGTTTTCCTTTAGGGACTACCCCCATAGCTAACCTATGAGATAACTTAAACGGAGAGAGTCGGGATTAGTGTGATAACCCCTTCTCTAAGTTCCTTGCCACCAACCACACCTTGTGGGGTTGAAGGTTTTTCTCACTAACTTGAAGGTAGGTGTAGGTAGCAAGCAATAACATACCTCAAACCCTAGTTTGTCATACCTTTATCTTGTGGATCTATGTTGTAGAATCCTTAGGGGGCACTTAGCTTAAGATTCTTGGGTTACTTGATCCCTAATCCATATGAGGGAAGCCTCCCTTGTGTTGGATTATGTCCTAATCCATAGCTCCATTGAACTAAAATCTGGAATGTACTCCATCCACCTCAAATCTAGTTTCTCATACGTTTATCTAGTGGATCTATGTTGTAGGATCCTTAGGGGGCACTTGGCTTAATATTCTTGGGTTACTCGATCCCTAAGCCATACTAGGGAAGCCTCCCTTGCGTCGGATTGTTGTGTCCTTCACTAAAGAGAGAGGAATAGTTGCAGAGGTGACAATGATGACACTCTCGTGTGTTGCAGATTGTTTAGGTCACCTAGTGAGGCTTTACACTAAGTGCTAAATTTTGCTATAACACTCCGTTAACACTTAATGCATGATGGATGCCATGTATGATTCCTGAATGTTCATACAATCCTCCTTTAGCTTCTCTAGAGTGATGTTTGTTCCAGTGACCTCTTGGTCTTGAGATTCATAGCTAGCTTTCTCATTAGTTAATGTGTCCCAAGATGGTTGAATTTTCATCTGATACATAGAGGGATAATCACTAGAATTTGGTTAATAGAGTAGAGTATGGACTCCCATCTAGTTGTTAGTTTCCAGTTGCTTTTCAATTTTTTTAGTTTGATAACATTCAATAGGATGAGTGATACTCCTTCCAAAATTAGCCTCAAATTTTTGAACAATGGCAATGTGAAGTCTAGTTTCCAATGCCTCCATTTGGTTGTGTTATTTATGTTAGTACGAAGGAACCTTGCAAAGACTCTTAAAATGTTGTCTGAGGCATCTCTAAAGACTCCTCTTGCTCCTGTTCTCTCAAGGATGCCCTTTTATGCTTCATTGAAATTGAGTTTGATGAAGTCTTGCAGACACAGACCAAGCTTTTGGAGATTGGGCTTGATGGGACGTAGATGTGGATTTGTTTCCCATTGATTCGGACTTAAATGCTGAAATTGACCTTGTATTTTTGCAACTTTATTAATTAATTGGACCTAATTAAAGTTTAATGAGCATTTAAAAGACAAAAATAATACACATCAAATAAGAAGATAATAAGAATAAGTTGTTAATGGAGCTCACCCCTCGTGGGCTACATCTTCGGGTCTGCTTCAATCGATCCATTAAAATGATAAGAAATACATCAAATTGCCTTCTTAAATCAAAAGATGATCTTAAAACTTGCAAAATTCGTTTTCAAAATTCTTCTAGGAAGATGGGAGCACTGCTGGAAACTGTATTTAACTTCTTCTTGCAAATAAAATGTTAGTTTTCTTAACCCCAGATCTGATTTCTAATTCCAATACAAATAATTTATGCCCAGATGCATGCACGAAAAAGAGAAAAATTCAGATTTGATTTTATGAACAGAAATACATTGAGCTTACTAACTTTAAGATGCACAACGAAAACTAAAAGCCAATCACACAAATTTGACATAGTAATTTTTACCCTGGAAAACCTCGAAGGGGAAAACGAACAAACATGTAACTTATTATATCAGCACACAGAGAAAATTCTGGAAATTATTACAGCAATAAATGAACTTGTACAATTTAAAAATTTCTTGGAAATCATGCCTAGAATTTAGTCCAGCCTTTTTCCAGCATTTTATGGCCTCAGGATTTGTGCCACCTCAAAAATCGTGCTAGAAGCTGCCTCAATCTGCACACAGTAGATCTAAACCTCCACGCTGCCCTTTATGGCCTGTACGGCCTCTGCAATTGTGCCCAATAGCCTTTGGATGTATGTAGTAGTACTACCTCCTTGAGTTTGCTACCTTGGGATGCATGCAGTGCTGAAAAGATCAACCTCTCTTCTCCTCAGCGATTTCTCTTCTCTGCAAATCGATTTCCTTCCTCTTCAACTCAAAAATGATTACTTATTTAAGTGTTGTGTGTCTTTTCCTCTCCTTATATCTCCTTTTTATAACTTTACAACGACCAAACCCTATCTCCAAAGTGATTAATGGTCATGATCTAATTTCGATCACTTGAAATTAATGGTCACGACTTAATCTCTCTTTGACACAACTTAAATCACTTTTTAGTTATTATCTAGAGAGTGTCTTTCAAACACTTCTACATGCTAGACACAATGCCAATGTAGAAGTACTTGTCTGAGCTACCACATTTAAGTTTTTAACACTCCCTCTTAGCAAGGAAGGTGTTCTGCACCACCCTCAACTTATCTCTAAAGAATATGAATTTTCCCCTCATTAAAGCTTTCGTGAGGATGTCCACAACTTGCTCATCTGTGGAAATATGGTGAAGCTTTATAGCTCCCTTCTGAACGCAGTGTCAGATGAAGTGGCGCTTGATCTTATTGTGTTTCGACCAATCATATTTTTCGAGAGTTTAATGCAACTTTGATTATCACAGTGTATATTTGTCGGTTCCATCTCTTGACCAAATAGCTTGATGAGCAATTTTCGAAGCCATATAGCTTCCCATGTTGCCAAACTGGCCACCATATACTCTGCCTCAAAGCTTAATGCAACTGACTTTTGTTTCCTGGTGAACCATGAGTCAACCCTTGATCCCAAGTTGAAACATCACCCTGAAGTGCTCTTCTTGTCATTGCGCTGCCTTCCCAATCTAAATTTGTGTAGCCCATCGATTTAACTCCATCTCCCTTGACATAATTCAAATTGTACTCCACAGTACCTCGTAGGTATTTGAGCACGTGTTTTGCTGCCACACAATGCACTCTCCTTGGGTCAACCATGAACTGGTTAAGAGTGTTGACAACAAAATAGATATCTGGCCTAGTGTTGACTAGATACATTAAGGAACCTATTAGTTGTCAAATACAATGTGGGATCAACCAACTCGGACCCGGAAGCATCAAACTTCTTCTTGTTGGTTTCCATGGGTGTAGACATCGACCTGCAATCCTATGTCTTAAATATCTTCAAGATTTCCATTGCATACTTCCTTTGTCTCAGGAAAGTTCTCACCTATATGCTACCGCACCTCTAATCATAGAAAATAATGCATCAATGCGATGTCCTTCATTTCAAACTCTGAAACAAGATTCTTCTTACAGTCATTGATGAGCTTTTATTATCCTGTAAGAAACAATTCATCCACATACAACACAGGAATGAAAGGATCATTTCCAACTAGAATGAAATATAGGTTGGAGTTTGCCTCACTCTTGATGAAGCCCATCTCCTGCAAGTATTTGTTGATCTACAAGTACCAAGCCTGGGGTGCTTGCTTGAGTCCATACAATGCCCTTTTGAACCTGCATACATGAGAATGTACATAAAACCTTTTGGCTGCTCAATATATACTTCCTCCTCAATAATGCCATTAAGGAAGGCTGTCTTGATGTCCATCTGGTGTATCTTCCGCCCCATCTATGAGGAAAGAGATATCACAACCCTTATTGAAGTATATCAAGCTACTGGGGCAAATATTTCTTCATAATCCACTCCCTCTTTCTGTGAGAACCCGCTCACCACAAACCTAGCCTTGAATTTCTCCACAATGCCATTTGCAAAATGTTTGAACTTGTAGATCCATTTTGAGCTTACTATCGACTTTCCCTTTGGTTTCGACACTATTACCCACCAGTTCGTGGGTGATATCCCTAGGATAAATTTTCTCCATGATGGACCTCAGCCGATAGCGAACAACCCCTTGCAACCTTCAACTAGCTCGTTGCACCATTTATCGGCCACCCGAGCCAGCCATGTGGTCCCTCACCCATCTGTATTGATCGTATGTTTGAAGGTGGGCCTCCGAATACTAAAGGTATGTCTTGTCATTTGGTAATTGAGTATTGGTTTTACTTATCATGGACACTTCTGGGCATCGATTGATGGGGGGATTCGGCAGAAAGAGTGGGCTTAGTTTGTGCTCCTGTCCCCTTGATCTCTTTGTAGGTTTTAACCTTGTACAAAAATTATCTACAAACGAATTCTTAAAAACAGAAAATAAACAATAGCGAGAGCATAAAACATAAAACAAATATACGCAAAGATTTTTCCTTTGGATCTCAAATTGGGACTACCAACTTGATTTTTCATTATTTTCCTTTTAGTGTTACAACACATGTATATACATGGCGAAACATTCATAAACCCCAATCCATTAACCCTGGATTAGAACATAGTCGTAGTTCCCTGGACCGGATCTACAAAATACTAGGGGTAGAAAACCATCATGCCTTAAAACTATGTGCAAACCCATGCACAAAACCATAGGTGGGTCCGCCCACCTAAAATAGGGTCCAAATTTATTTTCCTGGCGCGCTGCTCCGAACCCCGTGCAAGGGGTTATCTGTCCCCTGCAAACCCCTAGACAAGGGGCTACCCGCCCCCTACAAACCCCTACACAGGTGGTTACCCGCCCCCTGCAAACCCCTAGACAAGGGGCTACCCGCCCCCTACAAACCCCTACACAGGTGGTTACCCGCCCCCTGCAAACCCCTACACAAGGGGGACTGCCACCCCCTTGCTGTAGCCGGCGCAAGTGAAGGGGGCTGTCGACCCCCTCTTACCGCCGCCCCCCCCTCCCCCATGCTTACTTCTAGTCATGGAAAGAATATAACACAAACCCAACATTCTCCCACTTGTTGTTTTCTTTCCACAGGGGACCACAAGAGAGCTTAGTCATTGGTCCAGCCTTGCAACACCCATTGTTTCTCTATAACAAGAGAACTTCTTAGTGCTCACAGACTTCGTCAATGCATCTACAACATTCTTCAAAGTGTCCACCTTTACCAGCAACACCTTTTTATCCTCAACCATATCTCTCACAAAGTGATACTGAACATCAATGTGCTTTGTCTTTGAATAATAAGCAGGGTTCTTAGCCAAGAAAATTGCACTTTGGCCATCACAGTCTATCCTTATAGCTCACTGCACCAACCTCATACTCGAACACAATCTCTGCAACCAAATTGCTTCCTTGCTTGCACGAGTGGTTGCCATGTATTCTGCCTCTGTAGTTGAAAGATCCACTACAGATTGTCTTTTACTCATCTAACTGACTCCACCTCCAAATAGGCTAAACACATACCCACTTGTAGATCTTCTTTGGTCCAGATCTCCAACCCAGTTTGCATCAACAAAACCATGGATGTCCAAAACTCTGTCCAATCCTGGTCTTCCCTAGTAGCACAAACCATAATCACTAATGCCACACAAATATCTGAAAACCCGCTTCACTGCTATCCAATGCTCTTTCCCTGGTTTTGACATAAATCTGCTCAATACTCTCACTGCATGTGCAATGTCTGGTCTAGTACAGACCATTGTATACATCAGGCTACCCACTGCACTTGCATATGGAACATGGGACATATCCTCCTCTTCTTCTTGTATCTTGAGACACTGTTCAACAGATAGCTTTACATCTACAGGAATAGGAACCTTCACCGATTTACTATCCTACATATTGAACCTCTGCAATATTGTCTCAACATACTTCCTCTTGTTTAACCAGAGCTTCATCTTTGCCCGATCACTCTTAATTTCCATGCCCAAAATATAGTTTGCAACACCAAGATCCTTCATGTCGAATTTGGAGAACAATTGTGTCTTCAAATCCTGGATAATTTCTTTGTCATTTCCAACCAGCAACATATCATCCTCATACAAGACCAAATAAATAACACGGTCACCAATTAATTTAAAATACAACCAGTGATCTTCTTTGCTTCTGGTGAAGCCAAGTCCCCGTATATAGGTATCAAATTTTTGATACCACATCCTTGGTGACTATTTTAACCCATACAAAGACTTTTTTAACTTGCATACCAGTTCTTTCTTACCCTTCATTGCAAAGCCTTCAGGTTGCTTCATGTAGATCTCCTCTTCTAGATCCCCGTGAAGAAATGTTGTCTTCACATCCATCTGTTCTACCTCAAAATCAAATGTAGCAACAACATTTTTGTGCAAGGATGCCATTTCATCAACCATGGTCTCCTTCCAGAGTTTTCCATCCTCTAAATCCACTGCCTCCCTAACAGTTCTAGGATCATCATTAGTGATAGTTAAACAAAAATTTGAACAGAAAGCAGATGGACTATACCTTTTTGGCTACCTTCTTTCCCGAACCGATCTTCTCACTGTTGGAGTGTGTGGCTCTTCCTCTTCTAAATCTTGTTCTGTTGTAGAGTCTGGTTCATCTTCTTTTAGCTCAAACTCTATCTTCTTAGGTTCCTTTGGTAGGACTTCATGTTTAACAACATCTTTCACCTCTCTTAACACCACATCTCAACTGTACACAACCTTCCTTGTTTCTGGGTTCCAAAGCTTTAACTTTTTAAACCATCCTTATACCCAATAAAGATGCACCTTTCAGATTTATTATCCAACTTGGTCCTTTTCCCCTTTGGAACATGTACATATGGATCACATCCAAATACCCTCAGATGTGAATGAGAGGGTTTGTTACCAGTCCGTACCTCATGTGGAGTCTTATCCTCCAACGCTGATGAAGGTGATCTGTTAACCAGATAACATGCAGTCTCCACTGCCTCTGCCTATAATTCCTGTCCTAACCTGGTACCACTGAGCATGCTTCTTCCCTTTTCCATCAATGTTCTGTTCATTCTTTCTGCAACTCCGTTTTGCTGAGGTGTGTATGGAGTAGTCTTCTACCGTGCTATACCACACTTCTTACAGAACTCTTCAAATTCCTTCTTGCAGAACTCTCCACCATTATCTGTCCTCAACACCTTTATCTTCTTCTGTGTTTGGTTTTCCACCAGAACCTTAAATTCTTTAAATCTGTCAAAGACTTCAGATTTCTTCCTCAAGAAATATATCCATATATTCCTTGAGAAGTTATCTATGAATGAAACATAGTACACAGACTTACCCAGTGATGGAACCGACACAGGTCCAAACACATCATTGTGCACAAACTCTAATATCTTGTTTGCCCTCTTAGCACCAGAAGGAAAACTCACCTGATTCCACTTCCCATATACACAATGTTGACAGAAATCAAAATCCAGAGAGCAATTAGACGTACCTTCTACCATACCATTACCATGCAGTATTCAAAGGCCCTTCTCTTCAATATGTCCAAGCCTTTGATGCCATAGCATGGTCTTTTCTCCAAAGACCGCTAGGCTTTCCGCTCCACTTTCAAGAACCACAAAACTGTTGCACCCATCAATAACAATGCTACCCTGAAGCTTGTACAGAGTTCCAATCTGAACTCCCCGCATTAATACCAGTGCTCCCTGGACCATCTTGCAAGTATCTTTCTTGAACATTGTTTTTAAACCTGCATCACCCATCTTGCTTACAGAAATCAGATTTCTGGCCAATGCAGGAATATGCAGAACACCAGGAAGTGTTCTAATCCTTCCACCTTGTAGCTTCAACTTGACTTTTCCACGTCCGATAATTCTGGTCTTCTTATCATCCCCTAAGAAGGTATCACCACCATCATACTTCTCTTACTCGCAGAACCACCCCCTATGGGGAATGAAGTGAAAAGATGCACCTGAGTCAATCAACCATGCCTCCTGATCTACATGTGTATTTGAAGAAGAGGCCAAATACACATCCCCACCTTCATCTGAGGTGATTTTTGCCTCTGCAGAAGGAGCATCATCAGATCCCTTTCCTTTCTCAGGATCTTTAGATCTGCAGTCCTTTTTGAAGTGCCCTTCCTTTCTGCATTTCCAACACACCTTTACAGGCTTTCTTGGAGATTTAGATCTCCCGCTCGAAAGCTTATTTTTGTTTCTGTTCTGGGACCTTCTTTGTACAGATAAGGCATCTCCATTCTGGTCCTCCATATTTCTCCGTCTCATTTCCTCCAACAGCAAGGCTGAGACAATTTCATCAAAATTCAAGGTAGTTGTATTGCTACCTATTGCAATAACCAGACTGTCCCACGAATCTGGTAGAGAACACAACAAACTGATGCACTTATCTTCATCTAAGATTTTAATATCAACAAATGACAATTGACTTACCACAATATTGAAGGCGTTCAAATGCTCTGTCACCGAGTCTCCATCCTTCATCCTTAGGTTATATAGCCTCTTCCGCAAGAACAATTTATTCACTAGAGACTTAGATTGGTACAAAGTCCCTAAATTGACCAACAAAGTCTTCGTCGTAGCTTTCCCAGATACATTCAACAATATCGAATTTGAGATACACAACCGTATTGTGCTCTTTGCCTTTCGATCCAACTTCGCCCTGTCTTCATCTGACATTGCTGTTGTTTTAGTACCCGGATCTACCACGATCCACTGATCTTTATCCACCAGCAGATCCTACATCTTGAGCTTCCACAACTCAAAACTCTGATCATTAAATTTATCGATCTCTATCTTTCCACTCCTCGCCATCTTCTTTGAACTCAAGAATCGATCCCGCAGATCTCCCACTGAACAGAGTCTACCACAAGCCCAAGCAAAAAACCCCTCAGCAGCAAAGACATCTCCTTGAAGCCGAAACAACTTTGATACCAAATGTAGGTTTTAACCCTGTACAGGAATTATCTGCAAACGAATTCTTAAAAACAGAAAATAAACAATAGCGAGAGCATAAAACATAAAACAGATATAGATTTTTCCCTTGGATGCCAAATCGAGACTACTAGCTTGATTTTTCATTATTTTCCTTTTAGTGTTACAACACATATATATACATGCCGAAACATTCATAAACCCCAATCCATTAACCCTGGATTAGAACATATCCATAGTTCCCTTGACCGGATCTACAAAATACCAGGGGCAGAAAACCATCATGCCTCAAAACCATGTGCAAACCCATGCACAAAACCATAGGTGGGTCCGCCCACCTAAAATAGGGTCCAAAATTTATTTTCTTGGGTGCTGCCCAGACCCCGTGCAGGGGGCTACCCTTCCCTTGCTAACCCCTAGATAGGGGGGGCTGTCGCCCCCCTGTGACCCCCCTACTGTGCCCGGCGAAAGCAAAGAGGGCCTGCCACCCCCCACTTCGCGCCTGCTTCTAGTCGTGGAAAGAATATAACACATACCCAACACTCTTTTGGATGTTACCCTTGGATCTTAGTCCCATGGGATCTCCTTTATTGATTATTTGGTTCTAGGATGGTACTACTTGGGAAAACCCGACTTTGGGTGCGTGGTCCTGCTCCTTTATCTGCATATATTACTCCCTTTCCACTCACTATACCCCCATTCATCATTTATCATGCTTGGGTCCGCATAGGGTCCGCCTCCCTATCCCCTTGCCCCCACCTTGGGTCAAGCCTGGAATGATGTCATGGAGGTTGAAGCAGCTAAAAGAAAACGTAAAAGAATAAATGGCCACATTCAATAGGAAATTGTACCACAAAATGCAAAAGATGCTCGAGACAAAAAATATTTAGCACGTGGCCAAAAGCCGATACATGAGCTCTACCCTAACCCATGGTCATCACCCTGGTTCCATGGGCACTTAGATGAGCCTCCTTTATCATTCAGGAACCCATGATTGTCCCAACCCCTGGAGGGCAATGAACCACCCTACGTAAAAGGGGGTAATCATACATATCATGCTCTTGTCCTTTGAGCCCTGAGCAGTTAATTAAAGAAAAATTCATACAAAGCAAAAAGCATATAAAGAAGGGTGGAAAAATCAAGGCCAGGGCACCTCATGTACCACAATTACTCCCCTCCTATGTGAAAATTCCTAAATCGGAATCCTTCCTACAGCAACTGATATTATTTCTTCCACTTGCTAATTCTGAATCAAGTTATTTACAACATTACACAATAAATGTCGAAATAAATTCTACTGCAGCCTTCACAACATAAAAATATTGCGAAAACAAACTACGGAGCAGGAAAGAAATAAACACACACAATGAACACCGTTGTTTTTGGACAATGCCCCTGGAAAAACCCATTGTAGGAAAACCGGTGCAGCAATTGAGGGTTTTAATTATTATGAAATAGTTTTATGAATACAAATCTTTGGATGCCGAAACTGGCAATCCGATACAGAGAATAAACTGACAAAGAGGTAGTGAGAAATTATCTCACACTATCATTGGCGATCCGACTTTGATCCGAGCTCTGGTTGGCTTGCCCCACGCCACCTCTGTGCAATATTCGCATAGTCATTGCGTCACCCTTCTAGTTGATCATTTGCTGATTGGAAACTCGAATCTCCAGCCCTTCGATCTCACACCTTGCCTCCCAGCACTAGATCTCGACTGTTCCCTAGCAAATTTGCGGATCTCCTCAGAGGCTCTGTGCTGCCCAACGTGGCACTGCACAACCTCTCAAAACCTCTCGATGCCTCCTCTACAATGTATTCACTGGTTCAGGAAAAACTTCCTCCGACCAACTATCGTTGCCCCTCATTGCATGAAATCTTCTTGACCTCTCTCCGGCAACTGCTGTGCTGCTCTCTTGAGAATTCGATCTCTAGATCTCTCATTCGATATGTTCTACAAATGGCCATCGAGCTCCTTCTTATAATCTCTTGTTGACATATCAACGACTAAGATTAAAACACAATAAAAGGCTAAGATTAGCTTGGACTCGATCCTCGTCTTCATCTAGAAGATTCACACCCGATCTAATTAATACCTTCTAATTATTTCCTTTTCCTAAGTTTTAGACTTAGAAATCCATTAAAAATAATTAATTATTTTAATTAAATCCTCTTCGGGTGGAATTTCCCAAAACGATTTTTGGATATTGTAGAATGCATGTGTCTTAGCCTCTCTGCAAAATCTTGAGGCTAGAGCACATCTGATGCTATAAAAATCAACACTCCCTCTTAGCGAGGAATGTGCTCTAGTAATGCAACTTCCTGAAGCATCACTCTGATCCTGTACCATCTCCTGTTGCGTTGTGTCTGTACTGCTGCTGACCCTGCATACTGCTGCCAACTACTACATTTGCACTGCAACTCTGTTGTTGTTGCCACTGCAACATCTGCAACTCCTCTCATCTGCTGCTGCTACAACTGAGAGATGTTTGTCAATTGAACCAACTGTGTTCAGATTGATGCATCTGTCAACCGAGTTTTGACTGTTGTTAGTCTCTGCGCTATCAATGAGGCCTCTACGCTGCTGCTGACTCAGCACCGCTGCCAAATCTGCTCTGCGCTGCTCAGTCTCTGGCGCTCCTAGCCACTGCAACTGTCACTCTGGCACCCTACTGCACCATCTATCAATGGTCCATCCTCCTGCTGTTATGGGCTCCCGTAGCAAGGTGATGATCCAAGAGGTGGACTCCTCAAGGATCCTGCCCATCCTATAGCACTCTGGGGCTACAAAACGAAATCATCCCACCTCTCCCCTGGAGGTATATGGGCAATCATGACAAACTCCTCCAATCTGGAGGACAACCTGTCAATCTTAGGGGACGCAACCTGTTGATCCTGCTTCTCTTCTTTGTCCTTCTTCCAAAGAGGACACTGAGAACTGAAGTGGCCCATCTCACCACATTAAAAGCACTTGATTTTCGAAATATCCTTCTTTCGCTTACGCTGCTCTTGCTGCCCCTTTGATGCGAGGGCTGCATTATCCTCTTCCTTCTCGATCTTCACCCCACTACTGTTGCTGCCACTTATGGTGCTCTTCACCAAATCATGCCTCATCTCTTCTTGTTGTAGATCGGCCCAAACTCTCTCCCAATCAGGCAACTTCTCTCTGCCCAGGATACTCTGGACAAAGACTCACCACTCCTCGAAAACACTGTTAAGGGCCAGCCGTACAAACTCTGTAGGTTGAGGCGTTGCTCCCACAACAACCAGCTGATCTCATGTATCCTGAAGTCTCGTTAGGAAGGGATCTATACGCTCCCCCTTCCACATCCTGATCAACCTCAGCTTCTCCTTCAAGTACATCTTCCACTGCTCGGAAGATCCTTGATATAGCATGGCCAATGCATCCCACATTTCTTTGGTTGTTTCCTTGCCCGCAATGTGAGAGACTACATGATCCCTCACTCCATCGTGGGTCATTCTCTTGGCTTTTTCCATTTCCTTCTTGTAGGACTTTAGCTGATCCACGTCTGTGGGTACAGCTACCACTGAACTAATATACATCTTGAGATCATACTCGTCTAGAAGGCAGGTGATCCTAGCCTTCCAGATGACGTAGTTGGATGCACCATCCAAACGATCTTTCCCTCAACCCAGCTGATGCTATCACGCCAAACAAATGTCAAACTACCTCCTCTCTCATCTGCGCTGCTACTAACTGGCTCTACACACTCCCTGCTAGAGTAAGTAGATTTGCTCCCAGCTACTGCTGCTCTGCAGTGAGAAATCGAATTCCTTGGCTAGGAATTCTCTGAAGGAATAAATTCCCTCAATATGTGCTTTTCTTTCCTTTTCTGACGCTTTTCTGTCCCAACAAACTACTGCAGAAAACTGTGTCCTAGCTGAAGATATGCTTTGCGTTGCTCCCTCTTCCTCTGGCAAATCTCAATCCGGAAAATCTTCTTCTTTTTTGACTCACTCAGTGAAAGAATTTTCCACGAAATTTTGCCCTCCTGGCTATAGATTGCGTAGCCCCTTTGGGGTTTCGATCTGCTGCCTACGTAGTCTTTTCGAAATCCCTCTTCTGCTTTGCACTGGGCTCTTCCCGCTTCACCTGCGCTCTAATACCATGTGAAAATTTCTAAATTGAATCACTACTGCAACAACTGATATTATTTCTTCCACTTGCTAATTTTGAATCAAGTTATTTACGATGTTACAGAGTAAACATCAAAATAAATTCTACCGCAGCCTTCACAATATAAAAACATTGCGGAAACAAAATACGGAGCAGGAAAGAAATAAACACACACAATGAACACCGTTGTTTTTGGACAATGTCCCTGGAAAAGTCCAATGTGGGAAATCTGGTGCAGCAACTGAGGGTTTTAATTATTATGCAGTAGTTTTCTGAATACAAATCTTTGGATGCTCAAATTGGCAATCCGATACAGAGAATAAACTGGCAAAGAGGTAGTGAAAAATTATCTCACATTGTCACTGTCGATCCGACTTTGATCCGGGCTCTGGTTCGCTTACCCCACGCTGCCTCCGCACAGTCTCTGCGCTGCCACTATGTCGCAACCTCAAGGAACTGCATCACCCTTCCAACTGATCATTTGTTGACTGGAAACTCGAATCTTCGGTCCTTCGATCTCACACCTCGACTCTTGGCACTAGATCTCAACTGTTCCCCAGCAAATCTGTGGATCTCCTCAGAGGCTCTGCACTGCCTCAGCGTAGCTCTGCGTTGCCCAATGTGGCATTGCGCAACCTCTCTGAACCTCTCGATGCCTCCTCTGCAATGTATTCACTGGATTAGGAAAAACTTCTTCTGGCCAAGTATCCCTACCCCTCTTTGCAAGAAATCTTCTCAACCTCTCTCTGGCAACTATTGCACTGCTCTCTTGAGAATTCGATCTCTAGATCTCTCATTTGATATGTTCTACAAATGCCCATCAAGTTCCTTCTTATAATCTCTCGTTGACATATCAACGACTAAGATTAAAACATAATCAAAGGCTAAGATTAACTTGGACTCAATCCTTGTATTCATCTAAAAGCTTCACACCCGATCTAATTAATACCTTTTAATTATTTCCTTTTCCTAAGTTTTAGACTTGGGAATCCATTAAAAATAATTAATTATTTTAATTAAATACTCTCCGGGTGGAATTTCGCAAAACGATTTTTGGGTATTGTAGAATGCATGTGTCTTAGACCCTTTGCAAAATCTTGAGGCTAGAGCACATTCGATGCTATAAAAATCAACATCCTACACATTATATACCCAGGTGTGGGCTTCCCCTTGAGCCCCAATATGTGGCCTAGGACCGCCCCTCTCATCCCCTATCCCATTTTACTTCTTTATCACTTGCCACCCCCATTTGAGGGATGTACCTTGGACATACTATCCCCTTTAAGGGTCCAAACCACCTAATAAGGTACTTGGGTAACCCCTTTGGAGCCTGGAGACATTAGCACATGCCAAAGCCCACTATGGAAGGGCATGCCATTATGAAGTGCCCACTTTGTTGTCTATGGTTTGTAAGCTCTTTTACACGATTACTCTAATGACTTGTTGTACTGGAAGACTAGGGGACACATTGGATCTTATACATGATTGCAGATGGTGTCCATTTGGGTTTGGTCTCCCTATATGGGGTCCTAACCTCCCAGAGGGCTACATTGGCACATATAGGGTGTGTGTAGCGAGCCATGGGCCTCCACAATAGCAGACAACACTCTCTGAATCCCCACTGATGTCCACAGATTACTAGAGATCCACCTTTGGGACGAGAATGATGCACTTGGTACATTATGCCCAACAGGCCCCACAGGAGCACCACACACTTGGCAGGTGTCCCAAGACTTGTACGATGACATGACAATGTTCATTCCATCATTTGAGCCCTTATAGATGATCTACAGGCATCTTCGAGTCATATGGAGACCCATGGGGTGATTAGTGTGCCCCCACACCCATTGGGAGCACCACAGGTCTACGACATGGAGAACAAGGGGCTACCCCCTTGTCCATCACATTTCGAGGAGTTTGTTCATCATTATGGCACTTCTGGACATTATCAGGCCTTTTGGAGGGCCCCACTGTGGAAATTTCTGAATCTTTACATTTTATGCATAAATTTTTACTGTTAATCTAGTTATGCTCCTATTTAGACGAGTTATTAACTGAATAAAATTCAAGTTAAAATCGAAGCAAAACACATAACAGATCTCCACCAATCCAGATCTAGAACAAGTTCATGCACACATAGACAAAGTGACAGTTATTTCTGGACAAATAGTCCTCGGAAAAACACAATGCGGGAAAACCGGTCTTCTGGCAACGGGAGGGTTTTATTATTAAGAATTTTCTGAATACAACAAGCCTGGGTTCCAGATCTGGAAAACCCAACAGAGAAATAAAAGATTTACAGCTCACTGGCTGATGTAGGGCCAAAATAATGACTGATCCACACCCTCAAATGGGATTTATAGAACTCAGCCCAAATTAGGGCCTAGAAACCCCAGCGCTGCCCCTGAAGCGTCTGCGTCAACCTCTAAAGCCCCTTTGACCCTCAACGCTGCTTCGAAAAAGGCTGCGTTACCCCAGACTGGGTGACACAGTCCCTACGCTACCCCTTAGGGTCTCTGCGTAACCCTTGAGGGTTTCCTGTAGCAATTACGTTGTCCTTGAGGGACTGCGCAACACCTGCGTAGCACAAGTTGCTGCCCTCCTGCTGCTGCCTTCCTGCTTCTCTGTGCTGCCTCTCTGAGCTGATCTCTGCCTCTTGCTGATTCTAAACCCTGGGATCAGATCAAGGTTACTTAAGAGCGAGAGCGAAAACGCGGAGCAGGAGCGGGAGCACCATTTTTAGAAGTTTCCGGTCCGAAGCGTTTTCAAGAGCGTTTATATATATATATATATATATTTTTTATATTTTGATGCATATATGTCAACAAAAACACGTAGAATGATGAATTAGACATAAAAAAACATAAAAACATAGATTGAATCATATAACATCAATCATCTAGAAGTTATAATCTTCATCAACCATGCCCACGAGTTGGAAGCATACAACATATTGACTCTTAAGTCTCGCGAATCATCAATCTGAAGGTTTCAAGCTTTCAAAATTCAATATATAACATTTATCATCATTGATATATAACATTTATCATCATTGATTTCAAATTTCAACATCTAACATTTATCATCATTGATTCATTGATTTCAAAATTCAATATACATTTATCATCATTGATATTAGTTACTATATTGTTATGATGTTGTTAAAATTTAATAGAAAATATTAGACAATATGATATATAGCAACATGGTCATAGATTCACTGATCACTATGTATATAACTTTCATGAAGCATCATATTCATAATTCATAATGACTTGTAAACCTATAAATGCCAACTTCAAAGTTTCACCTTTCAAATTCAAACTTCAAACTTAAATTGTCATTAAATATATGAAAGAGTCAAGTTTCAACTGTTCAACTGTCAACAACAATTAGAAAAGACTAGTAAACAACAAATCTATTTTATCCACTGGCTGGCCCCTTGCCACGCCCACGAGAAATGTCTAATTTGTGCGAGCCACGAGGAAATGGTGGTCTTCTAGTACTCTCAGGAGTACCACGACCATGACTAGAAGGTGGAGGCTGGATCTGCAAAGGAACAATAGTGTGATATCGAGAACTGGCACTAGCACTGGCATTGGCACCCGCACTGCTACCAGTAGATGGTGGGACTGGCCCTGTGTGTGGCGGTGCTGCTGATGCTTCATCATCATCCCTAAAAAGTTATGCTTCCAATTCTTCCAGATGTAACGTGTCGTCCTCCAAATTATCATCCTCTGGGTTGTTGTCCCAGACTCTGTATGATTGATCCTCATTTGCTCGATCACAGTAATGGCTCAACAACCTCAAGTTATAATGCACATAAACCAAGCTTTCAGCTCGGTTTTCATTCAGCCTGTTTCTTCTCACATTGTGTATAAAGTTATAGGTGCTCCAACACCTCTCTGCAGAAGAAGTGTTCACAACCTGTGAGAGAACTTTTTTAGCCAACTTTGGCAAAAGTCCCATGCCGCCATATGCTTCCCACCATGTGAGAGCATCAAATCTGTCCCTGTCTTCCATTGCATGGAAAGAACCAAAGTTAGCAGTGCAACTGAAGTATTTGCCTAATTCAATGCGCAATCTAGCACACTCTTCCCTGTCGGGTACCAACTTGTCCAATGCCTTCATGTACCCCTGTTGTACCTCTAGATCTGTGTGAGGTTTCATCCTAACCCGACCTCCAGGTGCAAGTTGGCCCAACCAAGATGGAGTAATATTTTGGCGTAAAGATATATGCCAAAGCATGTAGTGGAACATTGAGTTTATTCCAACGTGCACACACATAGTCATGAATCATAGCATACAAGTTGGGATCATTATCCTTAACAATATCTTTTATTTGCCCCAATATGTTGTCCATCTGCTCATAAACCTCTCCAATGATTGGTTTATCAGTATCTGCAAACCGAATCATGTTATAAATGGGCTTGGTAAAATTCAAAATTTCCCTCACACGTGCCCAAAACAGAGGGTCAAGGGCGGTCTCCTCCACATGTTCGAAACCTTGCCTGTCAACTATTGTTGCTGCCCTGTCCTTTAATAGCTGCCAGTGTGGGCTTGATACCATTGCAGCCAATGACTCTTTTACCTTCAAAAGGCGCTTGAAGGTGAGGTAATAGCTAGCAAATCTAGTTTTTGCTATCTTCAACAACTCCAGTTTGGAGTGAGTACGGAAAAGCCCATGGGTATTGCTATGATTTGTAATAAATTTTATCATTTTTTTACCTCTCTTGTACAAATCACCAAGCCATTTGAATTGAGGTTGTTTGTTTTTTATGATATCATGCATCAAAAGGTTCATTGTGTGAACCAAACACCTAGACCAAAAAATGTTGGGGTATTTATCCTCAATAATTGCTCCTGCTGCCTTACAGTTAGCAGCATTATCAGTGATGACCTGTATGACATTGTATGGCCCAGTCTTTTCAATTATATCAAGTAATGGTTCTGCAATGTTAATGTCGATTTTGAATTTGTCTGAATAATCATAAGCTGCCAGGAAGATTGCACCACTAACCGACACAGCCAAAACACTTATCAATGGTTTTCCCTTTACATTGGTCCATCCATCAGAGACAATGGACAGAGCATGCTCATTCCACGAACTTGTCATTCTAGCCAAAGAATTGTTTATTTTAGCTTTTTCATGATCAAGACCCACGGTTCTGGCCTTGTCATACCCAGGTCTTTTGTATCCTTTGGGGGCATCATTAATGGCAGAAACCATTTCATGCCAATAAGGTGAGCGAAGAACATTGAATGGCACCCCACGTGCATATAGAAACCGGTAAACTTTTGAATCCACATCATTCCTACACCCTTCGTCTAGGAAATCGGATATGGTTCTACGCCTTAATCCAGTGCCACTGCCTCCAAAACCACTGGCATGGGTGGAAGTTGAACTTGTTTGTCCATGACGTGTTGGGCCTGAATCAACAAAACCCCTAGATCTTTTAGATGATCTCTATAGGGCAGCCCCCTCTTCCTTCCTATATATCTCTCTCTGTGATGTTGGCACATTAGTACAAACTTTGATTCCAATATTTTTAGTTCCATCCCCTGGCATTATCCCACAAAGGTGCCTTCTCGCACGGGTGTATGAACCATGGTATTGTTTATTGCAATGGGGGCAAATAAATTTAGTGGTTCCACCACCTTTCCCTCCTTCCATTTTCTGAACATATTTCCACAAAGGTGTTTGAGTTTGGTCTTGTTTAGTTGGGGAATCTGTGTCCTCAGGTTCTCCACTCCCCACTTCCTCCTCAACATAATCCTCCTCCTCTTCAGGATTTTCTTCAAATCCACCATAACCCTCCTCTTCATCCTCCTCTTCAAATCCACCATAGCTAGCAAATCTAGTTTTTGCTATCTTCAACAACTCCAATTTGGAGTGAGTACGGAAAAGCCCATGGGTATTGCTATGATTTGTAATAATTTTTGTCAGTTTTTTACCTCTCTTGTACAAATCACCAAGCCATTTGAATTGAGGTTGTTTGTTTTTTATGATATCATGCATCAAAAGGTTCATTGTGTGAACCAAACACCCAGACCAAAAAATGTTGGGGTATTTATCCTCAACAATTGCTCCTGCTGCCTTACAATTAGCAGCATTATCAGTGATGACCTGTATGACATTGTATGGCCCAGTCCTTTCAATTATATCAAGTAATGGTTCTGCAATGTTAATGCCAGTTTTGAATTTCTCTGAATAATCATAAGCTGCTAGGAAGACTGCACCACTAACCGACACAGCCAAAATATTTATCAATGGTTTTCCTTTTACATTGGTTCATCCATCAGAGACAATGGACAGCCCATGCTCATTCCACGAACCTGTCATTCTAGCCAAAGAATTGTTTATTTTAGCTCTTTCATGATCAAGACCCACGGTTCTGGCCTTGTCATACCCAAGGCTTTTGTATCCTTTGGGGGCATCATTAATGGCAGAAACCATTTCATGCCAATAAGGTGAGCGAAGAACATTGAATGGCACCCCACATGCATATAGAAACCGGTAAACTTTTGAATCCACATCATTCCTACACCCTTTGTCCAGGAAATCGGATATGGTTCTACGCCTTAATCCAGGTGTGCCACTGCCTCCAAAACCATTGGCATCGGTGGAAGTTGAACCTGTTTGTCCATGACGTGTTGGGCCTGAATAAGAATCAATGAAACCTCTAGATCTTTTAGATGATCTTTGTAGGGCAGCCTCCTCTTCCTTCCTATATTTCTCTCTCTGTGTTGCTGGCACATTAGTACAAATTTTGATTCCAATATTTTTAGTTCCATCCCCTGGCATTTTCCCACAAAGGTGCCTTCTCGCACGGGTGTATGAACCATGGTATTGTTTATTGCAATGGGGGCAAATAAATTTAGTGGTTCCACCACCTTTCCCTCCTTCTTGTTTCTGAACATATTTCCACAAAGGTGTCTGAGTTTGGTCTTGTCTAGTTGGGGAATCTGTGTCCTCATGTTCTCCACTCCCCACTTCCTCCTCAACATAATCATCCTCCTCTTCAGGATTTTCTTCAAATCCACCATAACCCTCCTCTTCATCCTCCTCTTCTCTGATTTGCCTCTTTCTTCTACTACTCTCCAACACCATTAACACAAAGAAAGGAACCAACACGAGGAAAATCCCTAACCATATAGCCATGATGGAAACAAGTTTCAAGTTTCAAGTTTCTAGCCTGCAAAACAAATGGAAAAATGCCAAATGGGAATAGGAAATGCAACATAGGAAAAAAACAATTCATTTTTTAAGTTTTAAATCCAATAAAATGCAACATTCAAGAAAAAATCAAGTTTTCATTTTTAAACAATTTAACAACCTACAAATTCATCCTAGAAAATACAAAATTGGATTAGAAGGGCTACCTCTTTCTTGCAATCCTCCTGTTGCCTTGCAGCTTGCTCCTTGCTCTCCTTGTCACTTCTGCAGCTCAGCTCTCCAGTGCTCTCCTCAAGCTCTTCTTGCTCTCTCTCACTCACTCAACAAACAATGAAAACAAAATGCCCACCCCCCCTTATAAACAAAAAAAAAAAATCATTGAAAAATTTTTCTGCGCGGTGGGAAACGGGTTGGTTTTTTTTTTTTTTGTCCACTTCGAGGGAGCGTTCAGGAGCGAATGCTCCCCGATCACTTCCGGCGTTTAAAAAATGCTCCCGAAAAGGCAGGGAGCGTTTTAACAGGTTCGGAAACGCACTTCCGAAAACGCTCCCCTCAGGAAGCGTTTTCGGGAGCGCGTTTCCGAACGTTTCCAAAACGCTCCCGCACGGAGCGCGTTTCGAAAACGAGAACAGGGGGGGTTGAAGCTTCCCTGCAACCCTGCATTGCATAACCACTTGCATCTGTTTCAATTTCAAATGGTTGTTGAAGATCAGATAAAGCTAAAATTGGTGTTGTGACAAGTTTCTGCTTAAGTGAATCAAAAGCTTTTTGTTGTTTCCCTCCCCACTGAAAGGAAACTTTAGATCATGTTAAAGCATGTAATGGTGATGAAATCAAAGAAAACTGAGCGATAAATTTTCTCCAATACTGAACTACACCTAGAAAACTCCCAACTTCAATCACATTCTGTGGCCTTCGCCACTTAACAATCACATCTATCTTAGCTAGATCTATCTTTAAATGACACCGCCAACTATGTAACCAAGATAAACCAATGAAGTTTTCCCAAACTCACATTTTGACAGTTTAATGTACAATTTTTTCGTGCAACACTTCGAAAACCTATTTAACATGCCTAACATGCTCTTCCATACTGGAACTGAAAATCAGGATATCATCTAAGTAGATTATGACAAACTTATCAATGTATGGACAGAAGACATCATTCATAACACGCATGAAAGTTGTTGGAGCATTACACAAACCAAAAGGCATTATTAACCATTTAAATAGTCCCTGCCTAGTTTTGAATGCAATTTTCTAGATGTCATTTTCTGCTATCCGTATTTGATGAGACCCACTACGCAAATCCAACTTAGTGAAATACACAGCATTTTTCAACTAATCAAGTAAATCGTCTATTCTGGAAAGAGGATACCTATTCTTGATTGTGATTTTATTTAAGGCCCTAAAGTCGACACACATCTTCCATGCCCCCTCTTTCTTAGGAACTAAAATTATGGGTGAGCCACATGGAGATGCACTGGGTCAAATTAAAACTTTTTCAACCAGCTCTTGGATTTGTTTCTTTATTTCTTCGTTCTCTATTACTAACATGCGATGCATTTCGACATTAGGAAGAGGGGCATCAGACATCAACTGTATCTCATGTTGTATTTCCCTTTTAGGAGATAGATGTTTTGGTTCTTTAAATAGACTTTGAAAAGAATCTACCACTTTAACCAAACTATCTTTAAATTGAGATTCACAACCTGAAAAAGCATCATGAAGATCCTTACGTTGTTCTTTTACAACCATGAGTAAATATCTCTTACTTGAAATTATTAGTCTCTTCATCTGATTAGCATTAACTAAATCCAGGTGAGTTTTCATTTTATGTGCTCGGACAATGTATTCAATCCTATCTTTCTTAAGATGATATTTATGCTCTTTCCTATGAAACATTGCATCATGATCATAGAGATAAGGACTTCCTAGCACTATTCCACATATGTCTAATGGTATCACATCTAAATCCACTTCATCAATATAATTAACTGTGATGGCAAATTTTAAACGACACTGCTTTGTGACATTAATCTGAGTCTTTTCTTTTAGCCAACCTAATGGGTATGCTCTTGGATCATTCTATGTCTCCAAACCCAATTTCTTAACTAATGATTCAGATATTAAATTTTTCTGTGAACCATTGTCAAACAATGTATCTATTTTTGTGTGCTTAGAAGTTACCCTTATGTGAAATAATTCAACTCTTTTATCTTCATCTTGATGATTTATGTTTGAAGAAGAAGCAGAAGTACTAAAGCTTGAACTAGCATCAGAATTTTTACCTGTCGTAACCATTGTGGTTATTTTCCCTTCATCACCTGAATCGGAGCCCAAATCTTGTTGCATTGTTGCATTAGCCTTCTTTTCACCTTTCTTCTTCTGGAACCTTTTCGGTCTAAGTTCCGGGTGAAGTTTCCAACATCTGGCTTCATCATGTCCGATCCTCTGGCAGTGAGTACAGGTAGGTCTTTCACCTTCCTTTTGAGTTGTCGTTGTCTTCTTTCCCTTCGAACTTCTCTTCCTCTTGTTATCTTTGGAATCCTTGATTTCCAACTGTTTGGATGTTTTCGGTGAAAACTTAAATGATCTGCCCCCTGATTCGATATGTATGGCTGGAACACACACTTCATCAAAGTCATCAGGATTAAACAATTATAACATATGTTGTAAATATGAATGTAAACTGCCAATGTACTTTAATAAAGTTTCACGTGTATCCAAAGGAATACCAAGCGCCAAGTTTTTTTCCTAAACTCCTAAGTAAACTCTTGAACATTCTGTCCCTTACCTTGTCGCAAATGTTGCCAATCAATAACATCTTGTTGTATGCATCCCAACGGATAGAATTGTTTCCAGACAGCTTTTAAAAACTTAGACCATGAGGAGATGACTTTACCTTTACACTTTAAATCTATTTTTGTTTTACTCTCCCACCAGATTAAAGCAGTTCCCCCCATTCTAAGAGTAGCTAACTGGATTTTTGTCTTTTCATCAGAAATGTTTTGAATCCTACAATACACTTCTAACTGCTTAATCCAGTTATCTAGTTTCTTTGGGTTCATTTCACCATCATACACAGGTAGTTTAAATTTTACATCAAGTTTCAAAAGAGATTTTTGAGGTTTCTTTTCTGTTTCAAAATCTGAACTAGAAGAAGAAGAAGATGATGATGATGATGATGGAGATGATGGAGGAGAAGGAGGTTTATCAACTTTTCCTTTCCCCTTGTCCTTCTTTGATGCTTTTGAAGAAGAAGTTGCATCTCTCGCCTTCTTATCTTCGTAGAGTTCTCCCAACATCTGTTGCATGTTCAAAAACATTTGCTGAACTTGAATCTCATCCATGACCTTCACTTCAGGAGTTTCACTTACTTTAGATCCTGTCATCGTCGATTGATGAGCGACTTTCCGCTTTCCAATTTCTGGATCGAACTTCTCAAGCGTTCCTTCTCCACGTTGCAATCCTAACCTAGTTAACATTCACTAGCAAAAAGACTACAAAGCACAACCCGCTCTGATACCAAAATATATGATCTGAATGTGAACGAAATTAAGTGTTGAAGTAGAATTGATTAATTGCCATCAGTGAATTGATTGTTAACTGAACTGCTTAATGCAGAAGACTGAAGGAAATCTAAAGCATTAATGACTTAAACCCACAGCATATTAAGAATGAAATTACAACAAAGAACAAAGATAAGAGATAGCAAACTTTGATTACGGAATTCGTCCCTAGTGGACTACGTCTTTGAGTCCGCTTTCAAGATGGGCGTCCGTTTTATTAGGATTGATCCGACGAAGTCTTTACACAACAAAAGCACCACACTGAATGTGCTCACAGGCACCTTTGGTCACTGACAACAGAAAGCTCTCTCTCCTAGCTTTCCAACGCCTGTCTCCAAGCTCAATTCCACCTCCAGACGACCAACAAACACTAAAAACAAAAACTGCCCATCTCGCTCAAAATTTAAATACAAAGTCACTCTATATGCCTCATCATGTAAAAAGGCTAAGTTTATATAAGGTTTAGTCTCGAACTCCTTGAGGCCAAATTAGGCATGGTAGTTTAGCAATTATGGTGATGAGGTCTTTGGTCTTGTCACAATGTGACACCTAGTGGATAAGTGATAAGGTGGTTTAATGAACACCTTGACACATTTAACATAAAAACCCAAAAAAGACCTTAGGTTATAATTAGGCGCTGACAGTCAGCTAAATAGAGCGGCGAACGGTGACAGTTTGCATGTGACCACTGCGGTCTAACCTCCTGTTGACACCTCGCGGTCTAATCCCAACGGCTTCGCAATGGTGCGAGCTGACACCACATGTGACAGCTATCCCTCCGGCAATCACGGTTAATTCCCAACATTTACTACAACGATCAGTTGTGACATCTGTTCACATGGATTTCCCGACGCGGTTCCACTGCGGTTATCTGAACTGTGCCTGATTGTTGCTACGGTTAGGGTCCGGTCCGTTCACATGTACTGACAGCTCCGACGCAGTTGCAGTTATTGCTGACATCTCCGCCTGCAGTTAAGATCCCGACCCGATCACATGTCCACTGGTTAAGCTCTGACACGATTTATTTGCTATGGTTAGGACTATGTATATTACTTTGTTTTTATTTGCAATGTCCGAACCTAGGTTGCGGGGAAGCTTCAAACCCCCTTCGCTCCCGTTTCCGAAACGCGCTCCATGCGGGAGCGTTTAGGAAACACTTGGAAACGCGCTCCCAAAAACGCTTCCTGACGGGAGCGTTTTCGGGAGCGCGTTTCCGAACCTGTTAAAACGCTCCCTGTTTTTTCGGGAGCGTTTCAGGGAGCGCTCGGGAGCGAACGCTCCCTGAGCGCTTACGACGTTTAAAAAACGCTTCGGGAGCGTTTTTTAAACGTCGGAAGTGTTCGGGGAGCGTTCACTCCCGAACGCTCCCCGGCAAAAAAAAACGTTTCCCGCCGCGCAGAAATTTTTTTGAGAAAAATCGAATTGTTTAAAATGGTGGGGGGGTTTCATTTTTCATTTTATTGTTTGTTGAGTTGAGAGAGAGAGCAAGGAGAGCGCAAGGCTGACAGGAGAGCAAGGAGCAAAGCTGACAGGAGAGCAAGGAGCAAGGCTGACAGGAGAGCAAGGAGCAAAGCTGACAGGAGAGCAAGGAGCAAGGCTGACAGGAGGATTGCAAGAAAGAGGTAGGCCTTCTAATCCAATTTTGTATTTTCTAGGATGAATTTGTAGATTGTTAAATTGTTTAAAAATGAAAACTTGAATTTTTCTTGAATGTTGCATTTTATTGGTTCTAGGATGAATTTGTAGATTGTTAAATTGTTTAAAAATGAAAACTTGAATTTTTCTTGAATGTTGCATTTTATTCGATTTAAAACTTAAAAAATGAATTGTTTTTTTCCTATGTTGCATTTCCTATTCCCATTTTGCATTTTTCCATTTGTTTTGCAGGCTAGAAACTTGAAACTTGAAACTTGTTTCCATCATGGCTATATGGCTAGGGATTTTCCTCATGTTGGTTCCTTTCTTTGTGATAATGGTGTTGGAGAGTGCTAGAAGAAAGAGGCAAATCAGAGAAGAGGAGGGTTATGGTGGATCTGAAGAAAATCCTGAAGAGGAGGAGGATTATGCTGAGGAGGAAGTGGGGAGTGGAGACCCTGAGAACATAGAAACCCCAACTAAACAAGACCAATATCCTTTGTGGAAATATGTTCAGAAAATGGAAGGAGGGAAAGGTGGTGGAACCACTAAATTTATTTGCCCCCATTGCAATAAACAATACCATGGTTCATACACCCGTCTGAGAAGGCACCTTTGTGGGATAATGCCAAGAGATGGAACTAAAAATCTTGGAATCAAAGTTTGTACTTATGTGCCAGCACCACAGAGAGAGATATATAGGAAGGAAGAGGGGGTTGCCCTACAGAGATCATTTAAAAGATCTAGGGGTTTCGTTGATTCAGGCCCAACACATCATAGACAAACAAGTTCAACTTCCACCCATGCCAGTGGTTTTGGAGGTAGTGGCATTGGATTAAGGCATAGAACCATATCCGATTTCCTAGACGAAGGGTGTAGGAATGATGTGGATTCAAAAGTTTACCGGTTTCTATATGCATGTGGGGTGCCATTCAATGTTCTTCGCTCACCTTATTGGCATGTAATGGTTTCTGCCATTAATGATGCCCCCAAAGGATACAAAAGCCCTGGGTATGACAAGGCCAGAACCGTGGGTCTTGATCATGAAAGAGCTAAAATAAACAATTTTTTGGCTAGAATGACAAGTTCGTGGAATGAGCATGGGTTGTCCATTGTCTCTGATGGATGGACCAATGTAAAAGGAAAACCATTGATAAATGTTTTGGCTGTGTCGGTTAGTGGTGCAATCTTTCTGGCAGCATATGATTATTCAGATAAATTCAAAACTGGCATTAACATTGCAGAACCATTACTTGATATAATTGAAAAGACTGGGCCATACAATGTCATACAGGTCATCACCGATAATGCTGCTAACTGTAAGGCAGCAGGAGCAATTATTGAGGATAAATACCCCAACATTTTTTGGTCTGGGTGTTTGGTTCACACAATGAACCTTTTGATGCATGATATCATCAAAAACAAACAACCTCAATTCAAATGGCTTGGTGATTTGTACAAGAGGTAAAAAAATGATCAAATTTATTACAAATCATAGCAATACCCATGGGCTTTTCCGTACTCACTCCAAATTGGAGTTGTTGAAAATAGCAAAAACTAGATTTGCTAGCTATTACCTCACCTTGAGGCGCCTTTTGAAGGTAAGAGAGTCATTGGCTGCAATGGTATCAAGCCCACACTGGCAGCTATTAAAGGACAGGGCGGCAACAATAGTTGACAGGCAAGGTTTCGAACATGTGGAGGAGACCGCCTTGACCATCTGTTTTGGGCACGTATGAGGGAAATTGTGAGTTTTACCAAGCCCATTTATAACATGAGATCATTCTTGTTGACACTGATAAATCACAGATCGAGAGGTCACAGAGTGCAATGATAGTGACAGCAGGCAACAAAGATATTGTTAAGGATAATGATCCCAACTCAAAGGGCAGACTATGACCGTGTGTGTGCAATGTGAACAAACTAATTGTCTCACTACATGCTTGTAAAGCAGCATCCTACTTTTCAAAATATTACTCTCCATCTTAGTTGGACCAACCTGCACCTGGAGGTGGGGTTAGGGTGAAACCTCACACAGATCCAGAGGTACAAGAGGGGTACATGAAGTCATTGGACAAATTGGTACCTGACAGGGAAGAGTGTGCTAGATTGCGCCTTGAATTAGGCAAATACTTCAGTTGCACTGCTAACTTTGGTTCATTCCATGCCATGGAAGACAGGGACAGATTCGATGCTCTCACATGGTGGGAAGCATATGGCGGCATGGGACTTTTGCCAAAGTTGGCTAAAAAAGTTCTCTCACAAGTTGTGAACACTTCTTCTGCAGAGAGGTGTTGGAGCACTTACAGCTTTATACACAATGTGAGAAGAAACAGGCTGAATGAAAACCGAGCTGAAAGCTTGGGTTATGTGCATTATAACTTGAGGTTGTTGAGCCATTACTGTGATCGAGCAAATGAGGATCAATCATACAGAGTCTGGGACAACAACCCAGAGGATGATAATTTGGAGGACGACACGTTACATCTAGAAGAATTGGAAGCAGAACTTTATAGGGATGATGATGAAGCATCAACAGCACCGCCACACACAGGGCCAGTCCCACCATCTACTGGTAGCAGTGCGAGTGCCAGTGCCAGTGCCACTCCTCGATATCACACTATTGTTCCTTTGCAGATCTAGCCTCCACCTTCTAGTCGTGGTCGTGGTACTCCTGAGAGTACTGGAAGACCAACATTTCCTCGTGGCTCACAAAAATTAGACATTTCTTGTGGGCGTGGCAAGGGGCCAGCCAGATAAAATATATTTGTTGTTTACTATTTTCTATTTGTTGTTGACAGTTGAACAGTTGAAACTTGACTCTTTCTGATTTCATATATTTAAATTTTTAATGACAATTTAAGTTTGAAGTTTGAATTTGAAAGGTGAAACTTTGAAGTTGGCATTTATAAGTTTACTGTTTACAAGTCATTATGAATTATGAATATGATGTTTCATGAAAGTTATATGGTGATCAATGAATCAATGATGATAAATGTTATATAATATCAATGATGATAAATGTTATATATTGAATTTTGAAATCAATGAATCAATGATGATAAATGTTATATATCAATGATGATAAATGTATATTGAATTTTTAAATCAATGAATCAATGATGATAAATGTTAGATATTGAAATTTGAAATCAATGATGATAAATGTTATATATCAAATTATCAATGATGATAAATGTTATATATTGAATTTTGAAAGCTTGAAACCTTCAGATTGATGATTTGCGAGACTCAAGAGTCAATATGTTGTATGTTTCCAACTCGTGGGCGTGGTTGATGAAGATTATAACTTCTAGATGATTGATGTTATATGATTCAATCTATGTTTTTATGTTTTTTATGTCTAATTCATCATTCTACATGTTTTTGTTGACATATATGCATCAAAATATAAAAAATATTAAAAATATTAAAATATATACATATATATATATATATAAAAACGCTCCCGAAAACGCTCCGGACCCGGAAACTTTTAAAAATGGCGCTCTGCGCTTCGCTCCCGCTTCCAAGTAACCATGGTCCGAACCTTTCGACTTAGGTTTTACATTATAGTTTGTTTGCGCTAGGTCTTTAGGTCAAGTCCTTAGGTTCTAGACTTAGGACTTAGAACCTTTACATAATTCCACAATAGTTTAGAACTTTAGCCTTAGGACTTAGGCTTCTTGTTGGGAATCACGATTGCCGTTAGACCAAAACCCGCAGGTGTTAGTCAATGATCGCATCGCCAGAGATAAGGATCCACGAAAGGCGGTTAGTCCATGTCGCGAAACACACAGGGAGCGTTGGTTTATCCAATGTCCAACAATCTCCCCCCCAAAGCGAGCCGGGTGTGTATCGAACTTGTGACCTATGCTCTGATACCACTTGTTGGGAATCACGATTGCCGTTAGACCAAAACCCGCAGGTGTTAGTCAACGATCGCATCGCCAGAGATAAGGATCCACGAAAGGCGGTTAGTCCATGTCGCGAAACACACGGGGAGCGTTGGTTTATCCAATGTCCAACATTTAGCTAGGTGTTTAATACATTGCACCATTACATTTGTCACCATCACAAATACCACACACACGCCAAGTTCGAACCATACTTTAACCATGACATCACACTGAACCATGACGAAGTGACTTTTATCTGGAACACTGGAGGACCTAACGATCTGAAGACTGAACTGGACATCAAATAAACTAGAGCTGACTGAACCTCACTGTCGATCTTCACTGAAGCAAGACCCTACTGGATCACTTTGCCTCTCCCTTAGGGCTTATTTTATAGTTCCACTAAGCCAAAATCTCTAACCCTAATCTCCTAAGTGATCAAGGGCTAGGATTAAATCCTAAACCTCACTTGAGATGTCTTTGCCTCTCCCTTAGGCTTATATTATAATTCCATTAAGCCAAAATATCTAACCCCAATTTCCTAATTGATCAACGGCTAGGATTAAATTCTAAGCCTCACTTGAGATCAGTGGTGGAGATTATATCTAAGTCACTTAAATAATTCTATTATTTATCCTTGGAATTTTGGCCTAATAGTCCACAATAATTAATTAGATTAATTAATGTATTTTTCCTAAATTAACTTTAGAAAAGAAATCATAAATCACTTACTCCAGCAAGCAAACAGCTAAACACCTAAAGAGGCAATCAAATATCTTCTGCTTGCTGAGACACCAAGCCTATGTAGAAGACCTTCCGAAGCTATAAAATCAACATAGATGATGGTGCTAGTGGCAAGTTCGTCATTTTAGTTTGTGACTCTAGCCGGTGGCCCTTGGACTGGCTCTCGGAATAGTGGAATGGTGGTTTTTTCTGATATATTCTCGGGGAAGTGGTTGTCTTCTTTAAAGTTTGCTTTTTCTGTTAGACCAGAGTCCATGGGAGGCTCTACCTTCAGTCTTAAATATGTTCTGGTTGCAATTTACACTGCTGGGGTTCGGGTCATCCTTTGGGAAATTTCTTTCCCGGTTTCAGATGGTCGGCTTGGCCGACAGAGAACTGGCTTCTTCCATATTTCTGGGAAATCACCCCAGTTATCTCTGGTAGTCTTGAATCTAGTTGCAGGGGCCTGCTGTTGCTTCAGCTGCCTCTCACTGTGACAGATGAAGAGGGTTTCTGCTTCAATTTTGGTGTTTACCCTAGTTTCACTCAGTTTGAATGCATTCCTGTTCGCAGTCTGGCTCTCTTTCGTTTTATCATGCATCAGGGGAGGAAATTCAACTGAAACTTCAGAGGCATGAAGGTCAAATAGACTGCAACAGTACCTCTATTTAGACAGTGTCTAGGCAAAAGGAGACATATCGGACCTCAGGGCATTATAGTAGATCTGTCTTGGGAGAAGCAAGCTGGTCCTTTAATTCAGACACTCTCTGTTAGAATTCGAGTGCTGGTAAGAACATGAACATTTTGATACACCAGCTCCCAGATTTGAATGTGCAGGTGCAAGAGTCCGACAAAGAAGCAGCTGAAGATGCCGTTAGTAATCATGACTTTGGTTAAGTTTATATGCATTTCAAAACGCTAAGGCTTTTAGGTACCTACGGTAAAAGCTATTCTCTCAGGTATTTTTTTTAAATTTTGTATTTGAAGTTGCTTGTACTGGACAGCCAATGGCTGAAACTATGCTCTTTTTTGGGCTATGAGACTCTGGTAAGAAGGCTCTGATGAATCTCGCTGCGAGTGCTTGCTGCAGCCTTTTACTTAATACAAAATATCTACCAACTAATGTTAAAAAATAAAATTGACTATGCGACACATAAGCAATAAGAATGAAAGATATGAAGCATGTATTTTGTTAATGGTGTAGCCATTGAATACATAGGCATCAATCATATTATTTGCCTACTAGGCAGTGGTATAACCTAACCTAATTACTTTCTTTTAATAACAACTATCCAACCATTTCCTATCATTATTAAATATTAAAGCTATTTATATAGCATCCCCTATTAAATTAAATTTCATTATATTAGATATACTGAAGCAGTATGTTCCAATTGCATTTGCTCTGATGGAGGGCAATTCCATCAAAATGGGACTTATCAGAAAAATTTCTTGGTGCATTGTTAGTTACTTTTTGTCAAAGCACCTTTCGTGATTGTTAGAGTATTGGTATCAGTCACACCTCTGTAAATGTGTTCTGTAAATGTGTGTGCTAATAAGTGAATCAAATAGGTGAAGTGCATCATATTGAGTAGGAATTTAATAAACAAAGAGGATTTGAAGAAATCAGAGTGTGTTTATCTTTTAATGCATTTCTGTCGATTGGGTCCAAACTTAAGTGGTTAGGAGGAATGATAGTTATCCTCCTCAGCCGAGTTTTATTTTTACTAGTGACATGTTTGTAAGTGAGATGTATGACAATGCCTTAAGTGAGATGTATGACAATGCCTTGTGATTTTCTAAAATCCTAAAATCCAGTTTATTCTAAGCACATCCATAAAATAAAAATCTATAGAATGAGAGGAAGTGCCCAGGGATTTCCTGGAAAATATATTTCAAAAAATTATTTGAACAAACCCCCTGTGAGGATTTTAAACCTTCCAATTAAAGCAAATTTACCTCTTCCTCTAGTTGTTATATCTCTGTGAATGTTTCTATGCCGGAATTGCACTCCACTGGTACTCTGACAGGATTTGCCTTTGTAGCTAACCGTGTTTATTCATTGTATTCATGTAAAAGCATGTAACAATATTTCGAGTTGATGAGAGAGACACGGAACAGGTTCAGTTGAACTACCTGGTCTAGCTCCTTGGTCCGTGTGTGGTTTCTTTTCTCACTCTAAATCTGTGACGGTTTGAAGGATGTCTATCTTTGCATTTAAGTTCCACATGCATGATAATTGTGAGACAGGGATGATTTATAAGGTAATACTGATGCCAAAAGCTTCAGCAATCCCAAAGCTGGGTTTGGAATTCAATTCTATAGGTTGATGTAATAGTATTCTCTTTCATCAAGCATTTAGGGCGCAACTCAATTGATGATCGTTGTGATAATGAAGTGTTATGTACCAAGAGATTTGAGGTTCAAATCCCTCAATTATCTGTGTCTACATAAGGGGCGTACGCCGTATGTAGGCACCTACAAGTTACAGTGGTAGCGCTTGGAATTGACTTCATGTCATGCCAATACAAAACTGGCCCAGTTGCTGATTTCTCTAGTCATGAAATAAAAATAGTATTCTCCGTACGTAGGCACCTAGAGGTTATAGTGGTAGCGGTTGGAATTGACCCCATGTCACGCGATGATTTCTCTAGTCATAAAATAAAAATAGTATTCTCCGTACGTAGGCACCTAGAGGTTATAGTGGTAGCAGTTGGAATTGACTCCATGTCACGCGAATACAAAACTGGCTGAGTTGTAAATAATAAAAATAGTATTCACCCTCATCCTGATCAATTCGATATGGGTATCTTTGACATGCTGTTGTTGTTTGTGTAATTGCTGCAGAGCCAATTCGGTATGGGTATCTTTAACATGTTGTTGTTAATTGTATCATGATAATGAAGTGCTATGTACCAAGATAAAGTGTTGTATCCCAAGAGATTTGAGGTTCAAAGCCCTCAATTATTTGTGTCTATAGAAAGGCGTACGTAAGCACTTAGAGATTATGGTGGTAGCACCTAGAGGTTATAGTGGTAGCGGTTGGTATTGACCCCATGTCACACCAAACTGGCTTAGTTGCTGATTTCTTTAGTCATAAAAGTAAAATAGTATTCTCCGTAGATAGGCACTTAGAGGTTATAGTGATAGCAATTTGGAATTCACATATGACATGAGTACAAAACTGACCTAGTTGTCAATTTCTCTAGTCATAAAATAAAAATAGTATTCACCGTCATCCTGGTCAATTCGGTATGGGTATCTTTGACATGTTGTTGTTATTTGTGTAATTGTTGCAGAGCCAATTCGGTATTGCAGATTATCTTACAACAGTGGCATATACCTAAGTTGGGATATTGTTCCACGTAAATGCTAGGTCCCTGTGTTGGAATATTGTTCCACGTAAATGCTGTCCTTCTAGGTGGTGTTATAGTTTTTTCTGTTATGATAATCTTTTTGTTTTGTTTGATTATCGAGATGATCGTCATATTAATCAATCATGCCCTGTTTTAATTAGAGTTTTATCTGGTTTATCGAAGTTGGTCCTTAAGCAGATGATGCATTTTGAATCATCGTTACATTATTTTTCAAATTTATCAAATGAATGCCAGAAACCTGAAATGTAGTGCAAATACCCACCTGAGCCATTTCATGATGGAAGGGAATTGGTTGATCCGGAGGAGACTCATTTGAAGTAAAAACTCTGCCCACCACGTTTGTTCTGGGCGCAGCACCTCCCACATAAGGCAATTCCTCGTACCCAAATGCGACTACAACCTCATTGAAATCTTGTGCTGTGTGTATTGGGAAGCCCCTGAATAAGACCGCCCCGCTAGAGTGCAGAAGGGACTCCACCCATTCTTTGTGGCGTCCCACGGCCTCCCCAACTGCCTGAGCGGGTGGTTGTGTGGAGGAGGTCTGGGAGAAAGCAGGGCCAGCGACAAGCACCGTCGGGAATGGAATCCCTTCCACCCAATGCTGTTGTGGTATGTGGGTCTCCTTGAAATACTCTGTAATCTGGTCTCCCATGTCCTCTTACAAATATTTCAATCTCGATAATCGAGGTAGCAACAAGAATGGTATTTATAGAATTTCATTATCACTTTTGCTGCTACTAGGCATATACTAAGGATTGTTCTAACTCATGAATACGTGTACGTCCACACTTATGCTCAAAACAAGTCCATATACAAAGTATGTTGGAGCTTTTGCATATTCATGTGCTTGTGGTTTTTAATAAAGTTAAAATCAATTATTTTGCAAAGAAAATCTTGGAATCATAATATTTTTTTGGTTATTATATTTTTGAAAGTAAATATACACTTATTTTGATTGTGAATCTACGTGGATAAAGTAGAAAAAATCTAAAAGTATTATTTTTTTATATATATAATTATTTTTAATTTTATTTTTAATAATATTTTATAACAAAGGTATTTAAGAATAGGTGTTTTCTTGCTTTGATATGATGTGAGCTCATAAGAAAGGGGTTGTGGCTTTTATTATATTTGGTGCATTCCATGTGCTTTCACTTTCTCTATCATGGTACAAAGTTGCACAAGGTTAAATATCATTTGAATATTATAAGCGACATAGAAAAGTATAGGAATTCTATCAAATTGGTAGAGCTGGAGGGAAAATTTGGCAATATAGACCACAAGTTGACCATTATAGTCAGGAGATTAGCCAACATCTCCTTCTCCATAAATGAGGGTAGTGGCCAACCAATGCAGATGCCTAAAGATTCTATCCAATAGTTGTTATGACTCAATAAACCAACGCAGATACCTAAAGATTCTACCCAATAGTTGTTATGACTCAATAAACCAACGCAGATGCGTAAAGATTCTACCCAATAGTTGGTATGACTCAATAATTTTTTACTTGCGGCACTAGTAGTCTTTTTTGTCTTTTCATGTAAGTGTATGTCAATATCCTTTTTTTGTGGTCTTTTCATGTCAATGTATGTCAATGTCTGGCACAACTAACCTATTTTAATAAATTTCTATTTACAATATGTTCTAGTTAGACAAGGTCTTAGCAACCTCAAGACTCTAAACTTATGTTACTTGTCTAATTTCCCTTTGGACAAACCACTAATAGAAGAATTTTGGTCTATGTAATTCTCATTTGACATAATGGAAAGTTAGTTACATACATATAGTTACATCTCAAATAACATATAGTTACATACATATTTTCATGGTATTTTTTAAAACATGTTTCATAATTTGTAAGTTTTCATATGAATATATCTAAAGGGGCTTGAGTTAAAACAAAAAATAATAATAATAATAAAACATATTGTCAATTTAATAAAATAGTAATAAAAAGTAGAAACAAGTACTATATGGCATCTTAGCTTATGCCCGAGAGTTAAAAAATATATAATTCATAGTTAAACTTAATATAACTAAGTACAACAATAAAGTTTTTTTTTTTTTTTGTTAAAAGATAACTGAAACAAGATTTGCATGTGACAAATGTCCTTGGGGTTTTTGTTATGAATAAATAGATAAAAATTAAGTATTAGTTTTGTATATTTGGAAAAGTAAGTTGACCATAAGAGCTTTTTTTCATAATTATTATTAAGACTAGATTAATTGTTCTTGTGAACTATGAACACAGTTTTGATGAAACTAAGGATATGAGCATATTGTTTTTTGTCGTATTTAAAAAACAATTTCCAAGAATTTAACATAGTTGTGGGAAGTTTCTCTTTGGACGGTTCTTAGTTCATAGGCCCTACATCTTAGTTTAGCTCACAAATTGTTCTTTGGATCTGATGGCCACCTTCAATTCATGTGTGTGTGTGTATATATATATATATAAACACGCATACACAACATACATACAAGCAATATTTACATTTAACATATTTAATAGTCCATAACAAATCATTCTATGTCTATTATTACATGTGCCTGCTTGATCACTAACTTTCATGGTAGGTTGGGAACTCTTTTGACCAAAAATTTCAAGGTTGACCTTCCAATCTCTTCTTATTTTTAGCCTTGCCTCTAATTACTCAATATCTATTTTTACATCCCAAAGTTATTGACTCTGAGAAGGCCCATACAGATTACAAAATGGTGCAAAATGTGTGTTGAGGTAAAAACAGATACATTGAATAGGCTAAGTTTGACTCAAATGTTCATGAGACTAAACCATGGCCCCTGGCATTGACATTTTTAACAACTAACAAAATGTTTATAAAATTTGAAAATATATAGAGCAATGATTACCATTGAGGAAAGGGATGGCGACCATCGTTAATGAAATGGAAAACTACTCAAAATAACATCAGTGAGACTGTATTTCAATAATTACATACAACCAAATATGTACAACAAAATTAAACATCTGTGTGAGACAGGAAGAAAATATCTTAGACAAATCATTTGTAAAATAAAATTCTTGTTACATAAAATTCAAATATGGCATATACTTATAATGTTGAACCAATTTAAGTAAAAGATAAACATTATTTTAGCCTCCTCCCATGTTTACATTGAAGTCGTTGTTAACTCTTTAACTTTTCCTCTCAGACTCTCTTCTCCTCTTCAACCAATTACCACTATGAAACCAACTCTTCAATTATGCAATCTCGAGACACCCTTATCATATTCGTCTAATCACTTCTTCGATATTTTAAAGTCTAATCAAATTATATAATGCTTTGTGCATATCTTTCAATCTAGTTCACATTTTTATTAACAAATGCTTCAACATTGGCATTGCTTCATCCTCCAAGGAAAAAAATAAAATGTTACAATAATTTAGAGTACTTTCTATGATTATTTCCTTTTGGGAATCCATAGGGTTTTCAAACTCTTCAAACAACTTTTCTATTGCATGACAAGTAAAGGTGTCCCATATTTGAAATATTTTCTAGCCCTCTGTAATCTGCACTAGACTTATCTCTATCTGACACCAGCACAATGGGAGAGACGACATATATCTATGATTGCCTATATGTTTCCCTCCACAACCATTAATTCTATGTGGTTGCACAGCTTCAAATTCTCCACCCAACTACACCAAAGAGCACACTTACCTCCCTTCCTCGTTGGAGGAGGTAGTCAATCACATATGCCATACACTATGCAGAAGAATGCCATATTGATATTTTGATAAAGACACACTGTCAACATTGAACTCAACCCACTCACTACCTACTTTAAGCTCAACAGTGTAGGAATCAACGAGTAGACCTGTCTCGCTTCTAAGCACATTCACACCATGATTAAAATCTTTAGTAGTAGTTTCTGAAACTCAATAATATGTTTCTTCACCACACATTGAGTTCACATTTAACTGCATAAAGGAATGGTTCCAAGATCTTCCATGAATTCCAGGTCTTTCAAAGGATGGAGGAGGCTTCCATATTCCAGTAGACAACCACAATTTTTTTCCCTACTCCTCCAATTCCATAAGGGAAAGTACTCTTTAGAGTCAAGATGCCTTGCAATGTCCATGCAAATTTAGTCATGGCATCCGTCATGTTCCATGTTGACAATCTCAGATTCTTTTGGCAAGCAGAGAAATGAAACTTGAATTATTTTTCTCTTGTACTCTAAAAATGCTTTGAATTGAATGCATGAATACAAGCACTTAACACCAAGTACTCATACTAATACTTAGTCATCCAAGATCCTAATATTGCAATTTATCAATGACTATGGAGGCAAATTTATAAAAAATACTTCTTTGGTGTTGCCTTTACTCTCTTTTGATCTGCCTCCTCACCCGTGCCTTGATGCATGAGCATCGAACCCCTCCAAGTCAAAATTGAATTTTCAACCTTTGAGAAGGCACAACTATAAAATTAAAGATGTGCCATGAAGACAAGATTTCCTCAAATTCATTGAAATTGTTTGTTGCGATATCCCAATTTCTAGGGATCGTGAGCGATTTTAGAGATTTGATCGAACCCTTTTAGTGATTTGATCCATATTGTATTGTGTAGCTATAAATTGTAAACATGCGATGTGTTGAGCATGCCCACTGAACTATGATCAGGCTCGTCGAGGCACCATGTAATAATATTTTCTAATACATTCTCACGAAGTGATTGAGTGTGGGTTTAATTTATGAAATGAAATGTCTCTCTCATCATTTTTGTGTGTATATGATTTGTATGGTTGATTCAAGGATTGATGGCATGTATTCTATGTGAATGACATCATGACCATTGATCATATGAAGGATCAATGGTTGAGTTATAATAATGTGTACAAAGCATGTAACCAAGTTCTGAACAAAGTGACGGAGGTCAAGACTTTTTTTCATTCAATAGGAGTTTGTTAATTGATAGTAGCAAAGTGTTGTCAAGATAAATCCCCTCTGCGAACAGAGGCTATCTCTCTAGCCCTAGAGTGGTTCTAGCAACACGAGATACTTTCTAATGCAAAGCTCTCTTAACTAGCATTCACAATGTGAAGAGGAAAGAGATAGAAGTACCTTTTCCCCCAACACTACGTTTAAATCTGTTGATGATGACCTTGATACACGATCCTTTTAGGCTCACTCCCTGCTACTAATGACACACAAATACCTATAGATTATCAAGAGGCAACAACAAATGTAATCAAATACATAATAATCATAAACATTAGCTATCAAACAGATCAAGGAGTACCAGAATATTTGCATAAATAATTAGACAAATATAGAAAGCAAACATCAGATGTTTTATTGTTAAATATAAAAGGAAGAGCTTACAACCCAGGCCTTGATGTTGGAGGCCTCCTTTGGTGAAAATCTGAGTCCTTCACCGAAGCTATAAAGCATTACTTCTCTTGAAAACTTAGGCGTTATCACAATGCGAGGATGTAAAGGGAACGGGAGTTCAGAGTAGCCCGACAATGACCAACCAGACTAACATTATTGGAAGGAGAGGCATGAATTTAAAGGAAGGGAGAAGATTTTGGGAGCCCATGAAAGGAGGAGGAAGGTCCATTTTCTAAGGGATAAACCCCCAATGGATGAGATCAAAGCTCTAAAATCAGAGAGCTTGACTCTATCACCACTATTTAACAACCAACTCGCAGCCCTGGAACTTCTAGAGGTCGAAGCTTCTCCTCCATTTGAGGAAGCACTGCCAAAAAGGGATCAACGTGGTTTTCCAAGAAATAAGGGCGCTGGCAGCGCTAAGCCAGAACTGTCAATATGACATCAGCGCGAGCATGACACTAGGAAACGTGCTGACCTAGAAAACTAGGATTTTGGCCAAGTTTCTTTAGTAATCTTCCAAGGTAGTTTTCTTTGAATCTTCAGGGGATGTCTTAACATATTTCTTCATGGTGGAAACATTGCATAAGATTTTTCACAGGGCATTTCAGGATCACGGACAGGAAAATGAGCATAGTGAAAAATTACTGTGTAACAGATGCCCCCTAAAGCATGAAAGCATAATGGGGAGTGATGGTTGAAATGCTTTATGAACAAAGGCAAAGAACTCAGATCACCGCCAGGAAACCTACCAAATCAAACATTTTACAATATATGACATCTCTGGTATGAATATGCCTAATCACATAACTCTGCACTAGGCATTAAATAACACATGAACCCACGACATGGTCGCATCCATCCATATAAATAGATCATAGAAATAGATTTGCGGTATGGACACAACCATCTGTATATATAGGATCATGTATACAATCAGGAATACTCAATCACTCCCCGCAGCCTGGATAAAAAATCAAATGTGACCCAAGGTCTTCACCGCGATCTCAATCAACCCAATGTATGAATCTAGCCATGTCAATAAATGTGTTGGTGTCGAACATGGTAGAAACAACATGATTATTGGTCAATGATGAAAACTGTTAATAGGTACAAGAGAGACCACCAATAATGATGATGGACCTCAAGGTACAACAACACAATCTACGAGCGTGAATGACTGTGTTGAAGTCGAACACTTTCACAATCATTCGATCAAAGGCCAATGATGTGAACATGTCGTCGAACACGAAGAACTTGCCATTGAGGCATGCAAGCTCCAAGGTACTAAGAATAAGTTTCTAAATCACCTTCCCGGATAATGAGCTGAAGTCGACAAGAAGTGATTCGTCAAAGGAGGGCCATGATGATTCCCACATCATCGACGCAAAACAACAGATATCTTAAGATGATAGGAGTGATTCGGGATTGTAACAAAGGAGGTCAGATAAGCAAAGGATGTTTGCCAAAAAGGACTTCTCTTGAACATATTGGCGACATGACTCCGGAGTGTGGCAGCATTTGAATCAAATAGGATCAAAGGTCATGTTGACAAAAAATCGTTAATCAAATGAGAGGCAAACATATTTCCCAAACCCATGGAGGCAAAGTGACGAAGGGTGTCCCCAACCCGACATGAACTGCAGATGAGTTTCATGTTCAAGAGCAACAAGCTGCCCAAAATACACATGGGTTCCCTCGTTATTGCTAACGAGTACCTCTTTATTTTTTATGGCCAGCGCGAATAGGATAACATATGTTGAGTGTGTAAGTTCATTCTTCGAATGAATCCATCCTAGTAATTTTAACGAGCCCTAGGAAGGAGAAACTCGGCCTCGTCATGGTGACAAGTCTTTCACCATTTAATATTTAACAAGTCCAATGAAAGGGTAATTTGGTAACTTTTCATGTTTAAGGAGTTTGAAAAGAAATGAAAAGAAAGCTCCATCATGTCCCTTTTTGTAAATCGTCTCTCGAATCTGAAAAGGTAGAAAACAATATTCAAGAGAACCTCTTGACCATGCTTGATCAAGGTATTATTTTTTCATAAATAGTAAACCTCAACCCGAAAAAGGGGTAAACGTATAGTGAGATTACGTCAATTCATTTACTTTAACGAGTTCAAAAAGACAAGTACTCGAAAATATTTTCATTTTTTCAGAGTTCGAAAAGAGCTTAAAGTTGACTCCTCTAGGAGGAACGAGTGGTATAAAAGGTAGCAACTAGTTCCGGTGATGATGGAACTGCTCAAAACATGTAAAGGTTAAGAGGATGGCTAATAAGACCACTCATCGCAGTGGTTCCCCAGGCAAAGGTAAAAAAACCAAGTGAGAGCGTATGATCGGCCAAGCAGATGGTGATGATGGACTGATAAAACCAAGGCTCATATGGAAAAACGAGCTGATAAAATGGAAATCATGAGAGGCAAAATGAGAATGGTTTCATTTTTACACAAGCTTGAAACATGGGAAACTTTGCTTGAAATTGGTTTCATTTTTTCACAAGCTTGAAACATGTGGAAAAACTATGCTTGAAATAAGCTTTCATGCCCCCAACATGGTGACTTAATTCGAAGTGCATGCCCCCCCAGCTTCATTGCATTCACCGAAGCAGACTCCTGGTTAGTAACAGGTGGATGGAATGAAGGTTCATTTACAAGATCAAGTGAAAGAGTCAACTGAGATTTTACAAGATCTAATCAAAGACTCAAAGTGAAAGGGGATTTGTTTCATTTTTTAACAAGGTTGACACAGTAAAAGACCTATCCTCATGGGGACCTATTTCATTTTTTTAATGAGTTTGACCTAGTAAAATAACTATCCTCAGGCACCTTGTTTCATTTTTTAACAAGCTTGACACAAAAAAAAGGAACTATGCTCCGAGACCTTGTTTCATTTTTAAGGAGCTTGACACAAAAAAAAGGAACTTTGCTCCAAAGAGCTTGTTTCATTTTTTAATGAGCTTGACACAAGAAAAGGAACTTTGCTTTGAAGAGCTTGTTTCACTTTTTAAGGAGCTTGACACAAGAAAGGGAATTTTGCTCCGTATACCTTGCTCATGGCCCATAAAAGGTTATGGCTTCCAAGAGGTTCTCATCATATGGGAGAACAACACTCTGGAAATCAGGATCCAATGCCCTTAGTACATGACGCACCATATCACTGACCAGATCATCAGCAGACGCGAGCATGGAATAGGTAGCCACATAGTTAACCTGTGGCGGGGAAGATACCACTGGCATGTAATGACCATTAAGGGATGATGGTTGATTAGGAGTCAATTTAGGACCAATGAATGACAGTTGATCAATGGTCACAATTATTTCTTCATGTGGGAAACAGATCACACGAAAGAGAGAAGAGACAACAGCTCCCATGACATAAGTATAGTCCCTCCCAAGGAGTAAGTTAAAATCCAAAGGGCCTTGGAAAACCACCACGTCTATATAGACAGTCTTCCCTCCCAAAGTAATAGGAAACTTAGGAAGGATCCCTAATAGTTGACTGGTTCCTCTGTTAAATGCTAACAAATTCTGGGTAACAAGCATAAGTTGTGGAGAACCAAAAGCTTTCCTAGTAGTTGAAGACAAAATACTAACATATGCACCTTCATCTATTATGGTGCTAGGTACGGCCAAATTATAGGCCTATACTCTAATATCAAAGGGAACGTAAGAAGGAAGACAATATCTGGTCAGTCGACTCTAATCAAAAGAAGAAACCAGACTACTTGGAGAGGGTGCCACAGGAATGGGAGAACTTCCCCCTTGTGTTATGGGAATGGGAAGATCACCCTCTTGTACCATGGGAACAAGAGGATTTCCCTCCAATCCATGGGAATCTTAAGAAACAAAAAGAACCTGAGTGGTAGGAGGTTCACTCCCTATGGGAAAGGTATGATCAACTGAAGGTGGAATTAGGTCAACCGTTTTCTCAACTAATGGTTGGTCGGGAACTGGCTTGTGGGGTTCACTTTTAGAGAGACTGGGATTGACCATAGATGACTTCTAATTAATCACTTGATCAACTAGCGAAGGATCATAGGAAAGATTTCGGTAACTAGTAGGAAGACAGGGTTGAGAAGTTGTAAGGTTATCCAACACTTTGGAGGCTTCATCCATATAAGGAAAAAGGTGAATGGGATGATTTCCTTCACATAACCTACAGGGAAATTTGATTTTACCCTTTTTCCCATGGGTCTTATCATCACTAGTTGAGGACTTGTCACCAGCATGATCTCTAGAGGTCGATGACAAGGGTCGATTCGAGTCGATATACCATATTTCTAACACCCTGGGGATACCAGGACAATATCTAAGAAGGTGGTCACCCTTATATATCTTGCAAGGGAATTTGACTTTGCGGGACAGAGTGGAAGGCTTTTCAACCTCAGTTGCATCAGTAGCGATGGTTGCTTGGTTACCCCTTGCTTATTTTGCTTTTTCTTCTTCATCCTCTTCTTCTTCTTCTTAGCTTCCTCGTTACTAACATTCAGGCTTTCACTAGGCGAAGAGGAAGAACGGGGTGAATAAACAGGCGAAGAAGGCAAGGGGTCAAATTTAGGATCAACATGAGCTTGATATTGTTCAGGTGAAAGTGAACTTGGTTGAGAAGCAGCTTGGACATTTGGAACCATGGGGGTTGAAAATAACCAAACTAGAAAAACAATGGTTAATCTCGTGAGAGACAACGTTTCCATATAGGGAATCCCAACATTTCCAAAAGAAGGAAAAGGACCAGGATTCCCATCTGATGGGATTCCATGATTGGTAAACTAAGGAATTGTTTCCATTAGTCTCAACCTAAGATCTGCTAAGGAGTTGTGCATGGGTAAGATGTTTTTCTGTGGGTAGTAAATTTTAGAAATAAAAAAAATAAAAAAGAGGTAATCTAGGAAAAAAGGGTTTACCAAGTATTCGTGAATTGTAATATACACCTTGGTGATAAATTATGGAAAAAATGACCAAGGACCTAACATACTACAACCAATCTCCCCAAATGTTGTGTTCAGTGTATCACGTTTACAAGGCAGCCGACTCGGTTACCTACGTAGGCTTGCAACCTAATGGTGTCTCCCCAAATATCTGTGACGATACGTGGGAGCCTAGTCCGTAGTAGTGTTGTCTAATGTGTAACCGTTCGATGAGAGCACCCCAAATATACTTATTATACATCAATATACTTCCATACGTGGGACGGGATATCACCCCCGGGCTGTAACGCAGACCGTTAGCAACAACTCCTATGTTACGACACTGGAACATGTCTCTAGCCTAGACCACTAAATGTTCTTGTTAGTTCCAAATGCTCCTTAAGGTAAATTGAGTGAATTTTAATGTTGATCTTGAGTTAAGTTTCAGTTTTTGCTCAAAATCGATGTCACCTGAATCCTATGGTGCAAACTAATATGCAAAAAGAAAAAAATTTCCATTTCGATGAAGCCTATAGTATTTAGGGAAGAGATACAAGCAAAAGTGCAATCAATGCAACAACAATGACGCCCCCCAAACTATCTCAAAGTTATGAAAGGCAATTCTTTTCAATCGAATTTACTTCCCCAACCAAATGCAACTTATTGAAAAAATGAAAAATACTTCTCTTTTCCACTAAGATGCACCAATTATTATTATTATTTTAATTTTAATTTAATTTAATTTAATTTTTATTTTTATTTTATTTTATTTTATTTTATAGATATATATATATTTTGACTTTGAAATTTAGTCGACCGTAAAATAAACCAATGAATGAAGAAATGCAATGACAATCCTTTCACTTTTCTTTCAATCGAACATAAATAAAAATCACTTTAAAAACACATGAATAAAAATTTTTTCACTCCTATTTTTTAAAACAATGAAGACAAGCCAAATCAAAACTAAAATGAAAATTGTTTTCAATTTCTTTTGAATTTGGACAAAGAACACACTCTTCTAGACTTGTGAATCAAACAATTTGTGTTCCTATGTTTGACACTAAATCGAAGGCAAGATTAGAGATGCAGTGATGACCAGTGCATATGACAAATCACCTAGAATTAAGTCAAGAACAATGCGACAAAAGGCATTTGAAATGGTGAAAAATCTCCCAACTCACAAACAAATCAAAGAGATGAGAATAATAGTTCAGAGAAAACAAGTAAGACAAACACACAACAAGGAGGTCATTGAGGTTCTACATACATCCTTCAGGGGCCAGGACACACTAGAAAATCAAGGGGAAACCCTAACTTTTCCTAGGTCTAAGATCAACGCTTCTGTGATAAGAAGAATAGTGTTGAAAGACAAACCAACATGACTGTACTATATAGAACAACATTGCCAGCGCTACTATGCAAACAGAAAGTGTATTGGTCACTAAAAAAAAGGAAAAACTAAAAATAGTTTCACACAAACACCAGACCTGACACAATGAAGTGACTATCAAACCCTACAAAAACTAACAGAGGCCCAAGCAAGCTTAGATTTCAATAATCAGTCAAATTGATCCAATATCAGTCTGGGGAAGGAAGGCTAAGAGGCTAAGCTCCCCAGTGGAGTCGATAATTCTGTTGTCAAGATAAATCCCCTATGTGGAAAAAGGCAATCTCTCTAGCCCTAAAGTGGGTCTAGCAACACGAGATACTTTATAATGGAAATCTCTCTTAACTAACATTCACAACGTGACGAGGAAAGAGATAGAAGTACCTTTTCCCCCATCACTCAATTGATGATGACCTTGATCCTCGATCCTTTTAGGTTCGCTCCCTGCTACTGATGGCACACGAATACCAGCAGATTATCAAGAGGCAACAACAAACGTAATCTAATGCATAATAATTATAAAAATTAGCTATCCAGCAGATCAAGGAGTGCCCAAATATTTGTATAAACAATTAGACAAATATAGCAAGCAAACATCAGATGTTTTATTGATAAATATAAAAGGAAGAGCTTACAACCCAGGCCTTGATGTTGGAGGCCTCCTTTGGTGAAAATTTGAGTCCTTCACCAAAGTTCTAAAGCATTCCATCTCCCGAACACTTAGGCGTTATCACAATGCGAGGATGCAAAGGGAACGAGGGTTCAAACTAGCCCGAAAATGACCAACCAGACTAACATTATTGGAAGGAGGGACATGAATCTATAGGAAGGGAGAAGAGGTTGGGAGCCCATGAAATGAGGAGGAAGGTTCACTTTCTAAGGGATAAAGCCCCCATGGATGAGATCAAAGCTCTAAAATCAAATATCTCGATTGTATCACCATCGTTTAACAACCATCTTGCTGCTCTGGAACTTATAAAGGTTGAAGCTTCTCCTCCATTTGAGGAAACACTGCCAAAAAGGGATCAACATAGTTATCCAAGAAATAAAGGCGCTGGCAGTGCTAAACTGGAACTGTCAATATCACATCAGCGCGAGCATGACACCAAGAAACATGTTGACCCAGGAAACAAGGATTTTGACCAAGTTTCTTCAGTAAACTTCCAAGGCAATTTTCTATAATCTTTAGGGGATGTCTTAACATATTTATTCATGGTGGAAACATTGCACAGGATCTATGATATAAATGGAGGATGTTAGTAATGCTCAGCTAATTCCCCTTTCATATTTTAAACATGCTTTCTTCTTATGTGCTTAAGAGTTCAAGTTATCTTGCAATTCATTAAGTCTCATGAGTGTTTTTCATGTCAATTTGGCGAGAAATTTAACATAAAAACAAGACTTGAACAACAACAATTAAAGTACAGAGCATCACCATACATAACATTGACATAGGTATTTGAAGAAGGAGTTCACCCCTCCTGAGCGACATCTCCTTCGTCCAGCTTCCATGGCTTGGTCCTCTATATTAAGCTCAAATTGTCAAATTGAACTATTTACAATGCTCTTTTTCTCATGTAACCTACTCCAATGAAATCAAAATGGTCAAGAACGGCTATCTAGCCTCTTCTTGCTCTTCAATTGGTCTCTAGGTGAAGCAGATATGGCCTAACCCTCTGGTGGCCCTAGGCATCTTTAAACTTCAAGCTCAAAAAAGCCCATCAAGAAGTGCTTCACTGCCTCTGAAACCTGCACCAATGAGTCCAGAAGACCCAAAAATGGTAATCTAGCCTCTTTCTTAGACTGATTTGGTCAAAAAATTCCTTAGTTATGACTTCTGCCAGTTTCACCTAGAAAAACTCCGCTAAATCTGGCAAACTGCAACTACTCAAGTCTTACACCAAATCTGGAAGGTCCACCAAGTTAATTCATGATTAGTGTTAAGCAAGAGTTTAGTGCTAGTTAAGCGCACTTAAGCACTAACGACACACTTTAATCTAATTCGAACTTTAATTATGGATTAAGTGCATTAAAACATGGCTTAAGGTTAATAACTATGGTTTAAAAACTTTAAACTCTGCATTATTCGTTGGAGCTCCGTCGGTGGTCCTATCGACCAGGGTTGGCCCCTCTTTTCCCCTGTCGTTAGCAATGTTTTAAAACAAATATCAATCGGAACCAATACATATTAAGAACTCACATGTATCGAAGACGATAAAGCTTGGCGTTGGCACCCATGAGAGCACGTGGCGACCTCCGAGCTTGCCCCATGTCATGACCTCATTGGTCCAACCCAACACCAATAAACCAATCCAATGCCAACACTTGTCACCCATTCATTGGTCCACCTATGGGAATAGTCTGAGAATATTCTAATGAATGTTCCTTGGAATATACCTTTTGTTGACTGGATGGTACAGATGCCTAGTCAGCATCCATGTCATCCCTGCACAAAATTTGTCTATTTAGCCAAGTGATCAAATCGTGTTTTTGGGAGCATACGATGACCATTTTTCGTGAAATGAAGTGCGTTAGATTCAGAATGACGAGAACTACGTGGTCGTTTGGGTTCCGAGCCAATCTGAGAACTTTGATTTTTGAGCTAAAATTTGAGCTCCTGATATACCTCCCAACTGAAATCTTTTAGTCTCAAAAAGAACACCTTTCAGTTATCAAATTGAAGAATTCAGAACTCATAAATATCCCAAAACTCAATTGCAATGTAAAATTTTCAATTGGTGCCCTTCAAGCCCCAATCAAGGTACTTCACTTATCTTCTTCATGAAGACCTGTTGTCCTGTTAAGAATTGAGCCATAATTCTTATCATTGTTGCAGAACAAATATTGACGAGTGGAATCTGAATATTCTCTTAAAACTCATCTTTACACAGCTCCAAATAACACTTCATCTTGAAGTGTCTCTTGAAGACAAACTTGATCCCATCCTGGAGATCATAAACAAATCAACTTGCTTTGGCATCTTCAAATTGAGCTTGTACAAATAATTCCTTTGCTGCAAAAATTTTCATGATGTTTGGATTTTGCCTACAATACATAGTTATCTTTAAACAATCTTAAGAAGAAGGTTCATTCACACAAGTTTCAACACGAATACTTGTATCGGTGAATATGAGACAACTAGTAAACAATTTATGAACGTCAATTTGTACATTCAAAAAGTCCATAAACATGTGGACTATCAAGCCAAACTTAGCATGACAATTCTATAAAAAAAACATTGTTGCATTTGAAGGGATTTATTTATGCATATCACCTTTTACAATAGTCCAACTATGGGACATGCAAGTAGTCTAAAACAAAATTTACAACTTCAATTGGACAAATAGTTCGCCCACTTCTTACCCAACCAGGTAAGTGAACCCTCTATTTGTTCTTCCTCTTTTTCTAAAGCTTCATCAGGTATGGCTGCATCTTATGCCACTTTTTCCATGGTTGCTTCCTCTTCATGTACATGCACAACTTGCTCGCCCTTGTCGGGATGAAGATGTGGATGCAATTTCCAACATTTTTCAACCCAATGTTCACTGATTTTGAAATGTGTTAAGTGTCAGTATTTGCATACTGCAATCAGTGATCAAAATTCCTCTTTTCATATCATTTTAGGAGTCCCAATCATAAATTTTTTATCATTCCATTAGGTCATGCAAAAAATTCACTCACTGATGGTAACCCTAGTCATAAAACTTCACTCTCCCTCAAAATTTCATATTTTCTAGCCCACCTTCATGTCTTGCTGAGCATAATTCAGTCATGAAAGTCTATTTCATCATGTCATTATGTCAATTAAATTCACCATGGAGTGTGGTCATTCAAGGTCCCATTAGGTCACTAGGTTTCATTTTCCAAGGTTCAAATAAAACACCATTTCATTTGCATAAGGTCATCAAAAGTATGAGAGTGATTGAAATAATATTCCTTTATCATCTGAAAAGGATTTGTCAACATGAAAGATGATCTTCAAGGAAGATTTCCAAAATTCTAATTTTGCTTTCAAGTTATGATTTTTATTCTACAATGTAATTTTATTAAAAAACATAGATGTAATTTATTTATATTTTAATGTAATTTTATTTTCATTATATGTAATAAGTACTATTCCCAAGCGACCAATTCAACTCCATATGCCAAATTGAACACCAAAAAAAGCAATCTAAAGAGTGCCAAACTCCAACATCATCAACCTGCAAAGAAAAAGTCAAAGTGTAAAGGGTTTTTTTCAAAAATTTCAATGGTGAAAGTGAAACATTAGAAGTGGGTTTTGAATCAAAAAATCAATTTCACTCAAGTATTAAAGCCCTCATAGCATCAAATTCAACTTCATTTGTCTCCTACTATCCTCGAGAAAACTCAACATAGCTCAAAAATCAATTTTTTTTGGCGAAATTAGCAAAACATGGGAGGCGTTGCGCATTTGCCAAAGGGAGGGCGCACCTGTGTGTGGCGTTGCGCACCTGCCAAAGAGATGGTGCACCTACTTGTGGCGCTATGCGCTTGCTTGTTTCCTCAACAATTGTCAGAAACACCTCCAAACTTCACAAAATCACCCTCCAAACTTCACCAGTGGTTCTTCACCCCTCAAACAAGCTAGTAAGTTACCAATTTCTACATTCCTATTCTCCATGAAAATCATTTTGTGTTGTGTGAAGTTTGTCAAAAGCAAATTTGATGTCTTTCTTCAAATTTAAAACCCTAGTATTTCTCAGAAACCTAATTACAGTTCAATTTCACTGCCTAACACTTTTATACCCTTCCCATATTGCAATATACCCTTTCCCAAATCCCTATATTAAAATTCCCTTTCCCTAAGCTTCCATTTCCTTAAACCCTAAGCCCTAGGTATACTATTTGCCTAGGCTCCCAATTACCTACATCTATAATTAATTTCCTATTCCAAACCCCTCTACATCCCTACTCCCTATCACATCCCTTAACTCATAAATCCCTACCCCCATCTCCCTTAATTACCCTATCCCATTCCCTATTCCTAAAAACCACATTCCACCATCATCACACCTCCCTAGGGTTTTGACAACAAGGCATCATGGAAAAAGAAGAAAACATACCATATAGTGAGGGAGAAGAAACAGAGGTGAAGAGGCCACATAAAGGGGGAAGAATACTCAGATTAGATCCAACAAATACGAGGGAACTCTTGGCATCTCCTATGGCTATGACATGTTTCAAACATGTTGGATGTTTTGAGTTCTGTGAGAAAATTCAAAAGGTCCAACACCATGCTATGTTGACCAGACTTTTAATTTCTATTCTCCATGATAGCCAAGATACTCTAGCTGGTGTCATTTTCACTGTGTTAACTACCATGGTCTCAGTTGCCACCAGGATCCCAAATGTTGAGTAAAAATGGTTCAAATAGAAAGACTTGGAGGAGAATTACTATGAGCCTTTCATCAAACCTAGGTACAATAATGAGAGAAAGAGGAATTTTCCTTTCTATTACCTCCTGGAGAGATATGATCCCAAGATGAAGATCATCATGAAATACTTTTCATGTGAAGGTATATTTTCTAGACTGTATGCCTATCACACCTGGCTACTTATGCACTTCACAAGGGTCAAGATGCTCAACATACCCTACTACCTCTTTCGGAGCATTGATAAGATAGCATTTATTGTCCAAAAGAGAGAGTATGAACACTAAATGAACAGTCTTTTCCATCACTCCCTCATCAAAATCACAGTCCTCCATCATCTCAAACAATTGAACATTCCATGGAGTTCATTCATAGCTAATGACATATTCACTGCTCCACCTATTCAACATGCCCAACATGTACCTTCATCATCTCATCCTTCCACATCCATTCCTCCATCTCAGCCCACAGTTCATGCATCATCATCAGATCAGTCACCTTTATCTATTTCACCACCATCATCTCCATCCCACATTGAGACTGGATCACCTAGTAGAGTTGAGATCAATGAGCCTAAGCAGGCTAATGTGGCTGAGATAGAGCCATTGGAAAAAACATACTAGAGCGGTCACAGGCAGGTGTTTTCTCCACCGAGTGTGGAAGGGACCCTATCTTCTTCACCAACAAAGAAGGTATAGAAGGGGAAAGAAAAGATGGTAGAGGAGGATGTACATGAGGCAATCATTCACGATGAGGATGACCTCCATGAGATAGAACAAGATTTTGACCTTGTTGACCTAGATGAGGATGATGATGATGAGATCACTAGTATATTCATCAAGGGAAAGGATGCCAAGATTAGAGAGCTCCAAACTAATCTTGACAGGTCCAATTTGTTATAAACTTCCTTGAGCAGGAGAACCAACAGTTGAAAACAAAGCATGTCATTGATGAGGTTAAATTCACCACAGCTCAAAGGGAGGCAGAAAAAGCCAAGGTTTTGTTAGAAGAGACACTTGAAAAGCATGGTTTTCTTGAATAACAAGAAGAACAAGCACCAAGAGGCAGACCTATAACTAGAGGGATGAAAGAGCTCTAGCACTAGAAAGGAAAAAAGAGGTTGAGCTTGCTGACCAACTAACCTTGAATGAACAACTTGCAATGGTAATCAATGAAAACTAGGAGCCATGGCTTGATAGAGCTAACTAGAACTTGGAGAAGTTTTTGGAGAAGGAAAACTGAGATAATGACATACTGAGGAGGAAGGTCAAACACTATGCCCAAAGAGACAAAATTGCAATGGCCAAGCTCAAAAGAGCCAATGCAAAAATTGAGGCTTTGACCATGCAAGAAGAAAAAAGGAAGTTGGATATACTTGAAGAGGCTTCACTCTAAGCCTAGCCACATCCTCAACAATAATTTCACCAATTTTGAAAGGTTTTGAGTCATTTCTGCAAAGTTCTCTCTTTTTATTATATTTTTGGACAGTCACGTGACAGAGAAAGTATCAAACGCACAGTGCCTTTGGCGTTGCGCTCTTTTTTGAGCCATCTTTTGACAAAAAGGCCACTTCCATTGGATTCCAAATGATAAATACATCCAAGAAAATGACTTTTCCAGCCTTGGTTTTAAAAACTAGTAGGTTAAAATGTCAAAAAACAAGCAAAAAATCATGTTTCTACCTCATCTTTGGCCCTGGCGCTGCGCGTTGAGCAATCTTGGGAGGATTAAGTTTTGACAGGTAAAATGAGCTCCATTTGGAAAAATGAAGGAATATCCAGAAAGTATACTTGAAGGGCTTTCCAACAAGACATCTTGCAGCCAATTTGGACACCTACAACCCAGTAAAAAACAACCTGCAACATGGAGGGCGCGCTTGGCAAAGAGAGGGCGCATTTGACAGTTTGATGATATTTTTTAATTTTCATTGAAAATTTGACTTTTATTTTGAAAATGATGATTTAACCTATGTAATTGAGCATGGTAAATGTAATTATGATATAGATAAGTTACCTAGGGGTATATTCATGATGTAAATGTAATCATCAAAGTCAAATGAATCAATTTCAATGTAATTAGGGAGGAGTCACTTAGAGCTCCCTACACTCCAGCTTTTAGTTCATAATTTTGTGGATCTCTTCCTCAACTTAGGGATTCGACCCCTGAGGATGAGAGAATGTTGTTTTGATGTCTATATCTCCCCTTTATTCACTCTTAGCAAGGGTTGGAATCAGTTGGATGATAGTGTATTGATCAAGGACCATAGTGTAATCAATTTGGCCATAAATTAGTGAAGAGTTGCAACTATTTCTTTGGAATACCTGTGGTGTGAATGTTTGGCATTGTTTCCTCTCTATTATCATTTGTATAAATTGTAAGCTCATAAACCATTTCATTTCTATTATATGATATTTTTCAAGTTGATAGGTAGAATACATGTTCTTTCATGCTCTATTTTGGGGAAGTTGTCATAATTTTTCCATTTTCTTCAGTTTGGGAACAATACATCTCCTATGCTCTTCCTAACTCCTCATAAGCCTTAAACCATCTCACCAAATCACCTTTAAGTGTTAAGTCTTCTACCTACCTTTCCCATCGAATGGACTACAATTCCATCTCATTTTCCTGACCTAGTCCCCTTTATCTAATCCTCATCCAGCACCCCAATCAGAACAAATCAAAACCTTCTACACTTCTGAGCTAACCTAAAATCCTTCACATCCAGTATTATTGGTTGTGAAATTAGTGGAGAGAGTCCTCTCTGACTTGGTAGGGTTAGATACCAAGTTAAAAGGTTGGTCTGTGGTTACCTCTATTGGGATTTCTTCTTCAGCCTTATAAATCTGGCGGAGTGCTAACACAATGAGTGAAAAGGTTTCTTTCACCTCCTCTTGGCTCACATGCCTTTGACTTTGGATTATATTTTCCCTTCTTGGGTTTCTTTCCAATATCCATGTACATCCTTTTGAGAAAATATTCCTTATTTTCGCACTTATCTACACTATGGTTAGATGAAGGGAAAAAAGTACATGGAGATACATTCTTCAATAAGTTGTTCAAATTTGAATTTTTCTTCTCATCTTGAAAAACATTTGATACAATAGGATGATTATACCTCTTTTGCTTGTTCTTGGACTTGCTTTTCTTGCATGAAGAACTTGCATGACGAGTAGGACTTTCATGATGAGAATAAATTGATTTCTTGTCTTCTTCATCTTTCCCATCTCTCTCTGGAGATACCTTCAAGTATTCTTATATTTTAAGAACTAATAAGGTAATAGTTTTGGATGCAAAGTCCAACACCTTGCCTGCTCATGTCCTCTTTTGTGACAAAAGGTACATGATACACAATAGCTGTCATCAGAAGACCATTCTTCTGCTGCAACATAACCCAACCCTTCATACTTAGGTCTCTCTTTGGCTTCAATTGGGTTCTTGATTCATTTTTGGTTCACACCAAGACCTCTTCCCTTGTAACCCATCTTGTACAAGAGATTGGACCCAATTCCATTACCATACTTCTCAAAAGCTACAAAAGAACTAACTTCAACACTTTTATGAAAAGAAGAAGTATGAAATTGCTTATCAATAGTTCCATCTTTTTTTTGAGGGACAAAGATGCTTGCAAATTCCCTTTTGATCTTGGAGGTGTCCACTTGGACTCTTTGGTTTTCTTCCTTCAGCTCCCCAAACTTAGGTACTGATTGAACCTCATCCTCCACATCATGTGGGCAAAAGGTACATACTTATCTATAATATTTTTTTGAAGGAATTTCTACCCATGCATCTTGCTCAAAAGTTGTAGAAAAACATGGAGTTTGTGGAGAGGATGGTAGCTTTACACTATTCTTGTCTCCTTCTTCCTTTGAAGAACATTCTACACTTGGAGGTGGTGTAGAACTTTCACCATGTAGCTTGGTGTGCCTCTCTTCATAAAGGACCTTCACCATAGCTACCATGTCTATAAAAGCCTTTCTATAATATTTTACATCTTCCAACATCTTGGTAGACTCTCCTCCTTGAAACATACTTTCGTTGAAGCCTCAAGCTGGAACTTTGAGGGAAAACTGGTGGTAGAGAATTTCTCTCCGTTCCAAAATATTTTCTCCTCACTTGAGCTTAAAAACACACCACTTGCACAAAGAAACACAAGCTAACAATAAACTTGTAGCTTTGATACCAAAAATGATTTGAAAGGAGGATGTTAGTAATGCTCAGCTAATTCCCCTTTCAAATTTTAAACATGCCTGCTTCTTATGTGCTTGAGGTTTCAAGTTATCTTGCGATTCATTGAGTCTCATGAGTGTTTTTCATGTCAATTTAGTGAGAAATTTAACATAAAAAAAGAGCTGAACAACAAAAAATAAATTAAATAACATCACCATACATAACATTGACACAGGTATTTGATGAAGGAATTCATCCCTCCTAGGCTACATCTCCTTGGTCCAGGTTCCATGGCTTGGGCCTCTATATTATGCTCAAATTTTCAAATTGACCTATTTATAATGCTCTTTTTCTCCTATAACCTGCTCCAATGAACTCAGAATGGACAAGAATGGCTATCTAGCCTCTTCTTCCTCTTCAATTTGTCTCCAGGTAAAGCAGATATGGTCTAACCCTCTGGTGGCCCTAGGCATCCTTAAAATTCAAGCTGGAAATATCCCATCAATAAGTGCTCCACTACCTCTGAAACCTACACCAATGAGTCCAAAAGACCCAAAAATGGTAATCTAGCCTCTTTCTGAGACTGATTTGGTCGAAAACTGCCTTATTTATGACTTCTGCCAGTTTCACTGATGTAGGAGCATGAGACTTCGAGATAAAAAACATCAATTTTATTCCAAAAATACAAAAAAAGTTTACAAGCAAAGGAGTGGGTTCCTTTAGCTGGCAATTTACTATTTTAGTAGATAAGGTTTGACTAGTACTTAGGGGATTCGAGTTGTTTAATAATGGATTCAATGTATTTAGTTTTTAGTCGATAAATTTAAGGAAAATATTGTGTAGAGGGATTTTATCTAAAATTGGACAAATTCGATCCATAGAATGAGATAAATTTGGTTGTTTGAACTCTATTTATGTAAGTTTGAACGATGAGAGTGAGGATTTTGGCTATAGAAGGATGAAATAATAGAAATTGATATTTACATGTATCATTTAAAAATCTGGGCATAAATGTCAAATCCTGGAGGTTAATTACCTTCGAAATATTACTGAGTTTTAGTTCCAGTTTGAACTTGGAAGCATATTAAGATTTCTGTATAATTAAGGTATGTCGCGAGGGCGTGTGTACAAAGCATACAACTAACTGAAGACGAGAGGGTTTGTCATCCTCGAAAAGCCTTCTCTCTTTCTACTAAAATTTTTTTCTCAAAGGGAATCAAAGGTGATTTTCATAAATTTCACCCACTTGCAAGGACTCAAGATGATAACAGATGAAAGTAGGATACGATGCACAGCAACATATGCTATAGGGTATGTCCTATCTGCTGATGTTACGGTAATATTTAACGATAGATCTTATCGAAGCTAATGAAGATCATCATTTTTCAATTCAAAAAAAGAGTGAGCAGCTTAATCATTAATTGAACAATTTCAGTTAAGATAGCGGGAGTCATAGAGTTATTTTAGCTTGCTCAAGGCTTCATAGGCATTTGAAAATGGTGTAATATGGCGACTCACCTCTTCACTCACGGAAGATGCAATCAAGTCATAGGCCTTGCAGTTCTTGTTTTCCCAAATGGCAATCTCCTTGTCTGAAATGGGATTTGCTGGTGGAAGGTCTCCTTCTCCTTCACAAATTACTCTCCATAGATCATTAAAAATGAGACTGTGCTTGATTTTCCGAGACCATTTAGGATAGTTCTCCTTGCCAGAGAGAACAACTCCTACAATAGATATGAGAGAATGCATTCTTTTGAAGAAAAAATTCTTTGTTGTCATGGTAAAAACTCAATTCTGGTTTAAATTCTGCATATATATATATATATAATTGGGGAAAAACAGAGGTATTAATCTGAGGGAGGTATTTTCTGGGGGAGGTGTTTTATGGGGAAGGTTTTTACCAGGGGAGGTATTTTCTGGGGAGGTGTTTTCTAGGGAAGGTTTTTACCAGGGGAGGTGTTTTCTGGGGGAGGTGTTTACCGGGGCAGGGGGAGGCGTTTTCTGGGGTGGTTATTTTCTATATTAAAAACAAAATAAAAAATAAAATAAAATAAAATAAAAATCTGAAAAGAGTCATACAGGTCGAGGGCTGGAACGGGAAGGGAAGGCCAAGGGAGGTCAATGGCTGGAGGGTGAGGTGGATGGGACGAGAGGGATGGGGGAGGTGAATGAGAGGGGACGCAAGGGGAGGGGTGAGCAGGTCGAGGTGATGGGTGAGGGAGGGGTGAGCGGGTAGAGGGAGGGTGGGCTATGAGGGGTGGGCAGGGGTGGGTGGGGGTCCGAGTGTTGGGAGGGGCGGGTGGGCGAGAGGGAGAGGCGGGTGGGCGAGAGGGAGGGGCGAGAGGCCGAGTGTTGTGAGGGGTGGGTGGGAGAGTGAGACGGGAGGCCGAGGGGCCGAGGGAAGGGAGCGAGGTTGGGAATGATGTGAGCGGGGTTGGGAAATGGTGAGGACGAGGGAGGCCAAGCGGGTGAGGGAGGGTCTGTGTGAGGGGTGGGGGCCGAGGGTCTACGAGTGGGTGAAGGCTGTGAGGGAGGTGGAGTGCGTGAGTGGGTGAGGGCTATGAGCGGGGTGGAGTGCGTGAGGAATTGTAAAAAAAAAATTGCACAGTAAAATTAAATGTGCTCAGAATTTGAGCTAAAATTTCACAGTGGTGTGCAGAAACAAAATTAGGCAGAATGTGTAGAAAAAAAATGCAGAATTATTCCAGAATTGCAGAATGGCAGTTACTGAGACTGAATTCCAGGAGCACTAAGAAAAATGAATGCACAATGATATTTTGCAAAAAATGCAGAACATGAGGGAGTTACACCAAAGGCAGGAATGCCAAAAATGGGATTGGCTCTGATACCAGTTTCTCTCGCTTAAAATGCACAAAAAGTAGAGATTCCTTGTATATTCAAACCGCTAATTGTAATTTACTAAAACAATAGACTTGAATCTACTCTACTAACTGTAGAAATAATTAAATGATTGTGAAATCACAAAGCATACAAGAGAGAGAATTCAATCACACATTACAAAATGATTTACATCAGAAAGACACAAATAAAACCTCTCTTATCTATATATTTCATCAGTCAGAAAAATAGAGAAGATTACAATTTTTTGCTCAAGCCCGAGAAACCTCTGAACTATCACAATCTATCTAGAATTAGCCCCTATTAATTAGGGAAATTCCTCATTCATAACTACGCAATCCATCATAGGCCTTCCTCTGATTGCATGCACCACCTGTACAATTTGGATGATTATAAAACCTATAGTACACTTCCCTTGAACTCCAATATCAACTGGGTAACTCATATTTCATGCATGCATGAGTTATTTATGGTTGATTTATCAATTAACTGGTTGACCATAGATTACACACCCCACTACTTGACCTCCCACTAGTTCCTCCCACAGTTGGAACTAGTTTAACCGACTTTAACTAAAATTTACCAAATTAATTAATTACAACTCAAAATAAACTGAACTGGGGCTCCTAAAAATTAGGATACACTATACATGACTCAAGTTAGGCCCTCAACTCTAATTAACTAGACCAACTAAGTCAAGTTGTCTTGTGATGTGGAATTACAATTTTCTCCCAATTTAATTCAAGGGAAAATTAAATTAGGATCTTTCTTGGTGCCATTTTCAACGCTCCCTCTCAACAGGAAAGGGATTATCATATACCCCATTCCCACCTCTATGGAACTCAAATTTTCCTCTTGACAATGCCTTAGTCAATATATCTGCATCTCGTTCCTATGTAGGAATGTACTCTACCAACATGATCCGCCTCTACACACAATATCTTAGATGGTGATACCAGATGTTGATATGCTTGGACCGATCATGAAAAAATGGATTCACAAAGAGTTTGATACAACTCTTATTGTCATAGGAAATAACTGTAGGATCCATATGCTGACCAAATAACCCAACAAGGATCTTCCTCATACATATATCCTCACAAGTTGTTTGACTAGCAACCATGTACTCTGCTTCTACTGAACTGAGTGAAATTGATATTTGCTTCTCGTTGTACCAAGAAACTGCTGCTGACCCAATACTGAATATTCCTCTTGATGTGATCTTCATGTCTGACGGACTCCCTACCCAATCTGCATCCGTGAATCCTTGCAACTTCACTCCCTTTGTCCGTTTGTACCAAAGCCCAAATTGAGTGGTGCCTCTAAGGTATCTCAACACATGTTTAGTTGCCTTCCAATAGAGTTTTATTGGCTTAACCATTGCTTGAGTAAGTTGGTTAAATTCATAACACATGTCCGGTTGTGTGTTCACCAAGTACATAAGTGAACCAAGAAGCTGTCTGTAAATGGTAATCTCTACCACTTCGCTTGAAGTAGCATATTCCTTCCTACAATTCCATGCTAGAGGAGTCTCCACGGGTTTTTTGTTCTCCATGTGAAACTTATTCAATATCTTGTTGGCATAATTTCCCTGAGAGACAAACAATTCCCCATCTCCTTCCCAAATTTCCAAACCAATGAAACAATGCGTGAGCCCCATGTCTTTCATCTCAAATTCTCTTTCCAAATCCTCTTTGCAAGATTTTATCAGCTTCTCATCACTTGTTAGAATTAAAACATCGACATATAATACTGTAATCAATAATTTACCTTCAAAAACAATGTGGTAAAGGTTTGTATCTGCTTCACTTTTGGTGAAGCCAAACCCGGTGAAATAGTTGTCGATATTGGTGTACCAAGCACGAGGTTCTTGTTTCAATCCATACAACGCTCGCTTGAGTCTGCACGCATGTGAATATATATATAAGGTCTGAAATCCTTCAGACTGATCTATGTACACATCTACCTCAATCACTCCATTGTAGAAAGATGTCTTCACATCCATCTGATATATCTTCCATCCCATCTATGCTGAAAGTGCTAGAATTGATTTGATTGTTGGGTACGACTTTTGATACTTATTTACATCATATCACCTTTATTTTTTCCTTCATTTTTTCATTCATATTCCTTATAATTCATCTATATTTTCTTCAAATTCATCATATTAGGTACATTTGTCAATTACTTTTCATGATTTGAATTTTGGCAAAGCTTGACATTAAAATTATTTTTTTAGGCATAATCAGGATTTCATGTCATGGCTCGTTCAAATTCTTATGTGCAAGGTGCCTGGGCATGAAATGAAGGCATATTTGGAAATATAGGAACCAAGGATGGAGGGACACCTATTGGTTCGCTCCAAATTAGTTAAAAAAGGCTCGATCAACTTTGGTCAAACTTGACCAGTCATCTAAGAAATCCCATGATTTAGTGGCAACTTTAGGATTTTGTGGGATTTTTCCATAGTTTGTGTAATAGAGGGATGAAATCGACCTCATGAGATGGAATAAGACTCTTGTTAGTTGTTACAACAATTATAGCTCATGCTGTTATATTTTTAGTCTATTTAAGCAAAGCACTCAACAAATAGAGATGTACATTATGATTACTATTTCCTGAATATAATTTAAGACAGGGACTTTCTTTATGCTTTCTTGTGCATACATTATTGTGTGATGTGAATGGTGATTTGTTGTAGCTAATTAGCTTAAGGTGTACCAGGAAAAGGTGGAGGGCCCCCATACTAAGCTAAGTACACTATATTGTTGATTGATGTGCATAAATGTAAATATGTTAGCATCTTAATTTTCTATGTTAATATTATATTTCTATTGTAATCACTTGTGAATATATCTTGTATAAACTCATTACTATGCCATGGCCATTTAGATAGTGAAATTGATCTCTTTTCAATGAATAGTTTGAACAAGGAAGGACAAAACTAGGTCTATAAGTTAGAGCCCCTTCTTTGTGAGCTAAGATTGAATTGACATCAATATTCACTCTTTCCATGCTTTCCTAGAATATATTTACATGTTTTATTTCTATGCTTTGATAATTTAGATAAGTGAAAATGGTGTTGTCGAATAAATAGAAGCTATAAGGAAGGACAACCAAGGCCTCTTAGACAAGAGCCTCTTCCTTTTTATCTAAATTTGAATAATATCATTGTTCACTCTTTCATATGCTTTGATAGATTAGATTTATATTTTTTCCTTATATGCTTTACTAGAATATCTTTCTTGCTTTAGTAGAAAAGAACTTTGATAAAGCTTACTATGATGAGTTTGATGAAACACTCTCATCATAAATGTGTTTTATAAAAGGTCTTTCTAGTTTTATATTTCAAAAAATTATGCTCGTAGCTTTCCATTTTCATAATGTAGCATGCATTTTTTAGTATCTAAGAAATTTCTTTCTAAACTAGCTAGATTTAAGATCCATATAGTTTGGTGTGTTTCTAAGTTTACCAACCCGGATTGATATTAAAATACATGCTCTAATTTACCTCAATAAATTAGATTGACATTTTTGGCGTTGTTGCCGGGGAAGCATGCTTAGATAGAGCTAGTTAGGAAGATTGTTTAGAAAACACACACACACACATATATAACAACAACAACAACAAAACATAAAAACAAAAAACACTTTTCATTATGATTATTCATGCTTAGACATAGAAATTATAAAGGTAGATCCCCAAAACAAAACCCCCAACCACTAACACAAACTCACTAACTACAAAATCCATTTGCAAAATAAGATCTACAAAACATGATGTTAAAGAAGTCATTTAGAGAAGGAATATATGCAACCGCAAGGATCTTCTTAAATCCTTGTCCACAATTTAGAATGGTCACTAGGGATGAATATTCATTTCAAAACATAGAAGAGGAACAAAGTATCAATGAAGAGGATCCACAAGAAGAGAATCTAGAAGTTTCTTCTAGTTATCTTTTTAAGGAGATCAATGAGTTATGGGTCACATGCAATGAAGTTCAAACAATAAAGCTAGAAATTGAAGAATATATAGCATATGTATCACAAGATCCCTTGTGCATTCATGATTTTGAACATGTTCCACAAGAAAAAAATTGTGATAAGACAATTAAGGAGAGCCAAGTAAGCAAAGATCTTTTCAAAACTTGGTTTCAAATAGTCATTATGCCACAACACAAATTCATTTTTCAACATTCCTTAGCATCAAAGCTTTATGATCAACTAACTTTTCATGTCCAAGCATTCATTAAGGTATATTTTTCAAACTTGGATATGAGCCAACTTATGATCTTGTTACACAAATGGATGCATTGGAAATTATCTTATACTTAAGATAATGATTTGTTTTTCTACAATAGAGTAGGATAGAATAGAATAAATAAATAAATAGGTAAAATGAGTTCACAATAAGACTTTTGGTTCAAACTCTCATGAATTATTCTTTAAATCATTGTTCAATACTCATTTGGAAGGATTATATGGAAAACTGTATTAAGAACAATCCTATTTTTGGTAACAATATAGGACCATTTTACAAACGTGTTAAAAACAAAAAAAAATCTCTTGAAATCTAGTTTTTAAACCCATTTTGAAAATTTCAATTTGGATCACAAATAAAAAAGATAGGATCAAAATAAACACTAGAACTCATGAGAAATTTTGAGGAAAAATTTAGTACAACATTTATTTGAGGGGTCTAATGGTAACATTTTTACACGATATGTATAAGGAATATAGCCCTTGAAATCTGGTTTCCAAATCAACTTGAATCACCTCAATCCGACATCATATGAAACATTTATGCTCAAAATACTAATTGTTTGTCGAAAAATATGCATGGTGACAATTTTAGATCTTAACTGTTCATTGGTATATTTCACATATCAAATCATATTATTTTAAAAATATGTTTCTAAAGGAGATATATGTTCAAGTCTAGTTTATGAAAAAATTTCAATCATCTCATTTGAAGGCCAGGTGAAAAATTTATGCCACATTTAATGACTGCATGTCTTAAAATCAACATAGTAAAACTTTGCCTCCTAGGTATGTTCATCAACAATTTTGTGATATAAACCTAAGGATTTTAAAAATATGTTTCTATTGGATAGAAAAAAATGAATCTATTTTAATCTCCAAGTGGAATCACATCGATCTGATATTTAACGAAAACGTTACACTCCAAATAGTCACTGTTGGTATAGTAAAAAATTCACAAGCAACTCTATCAAACATGGTACTCTTTATCATTTTTAGCATATCATCTTAAATTTTTTTTAAGAATTATTTATATTGAAAGTATCCATATGAATTCACTTTAATTTGGCTTTAGAATCACTCTAATTGTACATAAAACAAATATTTTGTGAACAAAATACCGCTAAGAGGTCTAGGTTGGCCACCATTCCTCAAGGGGTAAAAAAATGCATTTTCTTTGTATATCATCTTTGGAATTAATTTTAAATATTTCTTGTAATTCTTTTACATATTTATTGGAAGAATAGAGACTTCACGCATCTCTTCCTCCATCATCTAATATTTTATTGTAGACAAGTGCTATGTTTTTTCAGGCCACAAGAAGATTTAATTCGTGAACTCCATGGACAAAGGACTTTTCAAAGTAAATATTTAAAAATTCATATATATGAATATGAAATATTAAAGTTAAATCAAAGTGGAAATTCACCTGATGTTGATTTCATCCAATGAAACTCAAAACTCGTGAAGCTTGCTTTCAGTTGCTGACCAACAATACCAAGAAACCTACAATATAGATTGAGATCAAGGCAAAATACATGAAGCTAATCATCACAAGAAGAAGTCAAGTTTTGTACCAAAGAATCCTTTCATAAGCCATGTTGTTCATGATTTCATTCAGCTACCATATTTTATGCTAACCTCCACAATCATTCATGTTGAAGTCCAGATCTGTTATCTATCTATCCATCTACTCCTAGATCATGACTTCAACCTATCTTACTTTCATAAGTTTTCCATACTTCCCTACCCCATTATACCCCACTTCCATCTAGAAAATAAAAAATAAAAGGAAAATTCAAAAATGATAAATAGGTGTGGCTGTGAAAATCCAGACTCCTGGCACAGTACAAACCTGAATTCATATTGGAAAACCAAGCTACATGGCTAATATGAATTCCAAAAAAAATGGTTCTAGCTCATTTCATTGTTTCGTATAGAATCTCTATTTTATTCTGACAATAAACCATGTCATCTCATTCTTTGAAGAATGAATCATCTAGTTCAAAGACTTGAGGACAAATCTTAGAATAAACAAGGGGGAAACAATGGCATTAGTTTCATTACTAAAATGCCTTGTTATTCTTTTCATCTCAAGCAATGTTATCATTTTCATTTCAAGCATTTTTATCCTTCTTATCTCAACATGAAGACAATCAACATGGAAGATATTTCAACTTCAACACTCAACTTCAACTTTAACATTCAAATCTATAAGAAGAGAGTTCATGAAAAGTCACAAAGGGACCTGAATTTGCAGCCTTTTGAAGATATTGAAAGTTTCAAAAGTTCCTAAAATGTTACTTCATCATAAAATTTAGCAGAGGGTCCTGTAATTTCAGCATCAATTTCAGAGGTACCTGTAATCTACTCCAGTAGGGGGACCTGGAAGCACTTCAAGCAATTTGTGAGATTTACAACAACAACAAAAGGACATCTGAAGTGAAGACTTTGAAGACAATGGAGACATCTCCAAAAATAAGAAAATACAAAAGATATTATTGCAGACATGAAGCAACTTCTCCAATCAAATCAGCCAAAAAACATGACAAAGAATGACCAAGGGGCAATTGAAAGTCTGTAAGAAAAATTTGTTTTCAACGTTTTACTTTTGCAAAAATTATTCGTTTAAAGTAGTGATAAAGTACCTATTCCTTTCCTCACCTTAACTACCATTGACATTACCTTTCTAGTCCACCACTCTATATATAAGTTTATTCACTTCATTTTCATGTCCCTAAGCATCAAAAGTGAGTATTCAACTCTTCCAACACAAGGAGAAATAAGGGAATTTTTTTTCAGTTTGATCACAATATCAAATGATATTTTTTAGTCTCTCAAAATGAAGCAAAAATATTGCTTAATAAATAGTGATTTATCCTCTTCAAAAATAGTTCAAGAGTAAGCGTATTGAAGGTCTACATCATGGCACAATTTGGAAAAGAGTTGAGAAGGAATTTCTTATCAAAATCAGGGCGTTAAAAGAGACCAAATCTCTATCTCTATCTAAGTTATATGACTGATATGAATATATCTCTGTTTAGACAATGGCTCATAGTAATCAATTCAAGCAAGAAGCAACAATTTGGATGTCGAATATTCTATTTGTCAACATATTAGCATTGGAAGAAAGTTTGAAGTGGAAATTTCAAGAGCATAAGGTTTTTTTCCTCAGGAAAAATCGTAGCTTTTATTAATGTAAATAAAAGTTTCATGTTGTATATGCGTGAGCATATGTAGATCAGCTTTGTAGCTGCCAAATAGATAGTGCTGAGAGTATTCAGAAAATAAAAATACATCCGCTATGTGTTCATATATACATACATCCACTATAAGTCTGATCAATATATATATACAAAAAAACTATAATCAAAAGTGTGTTTTTTGTTCAGCTGCATAATCCATCGAGGGCCATCCCCCTGCCCGAGTGCAGGATCAAATGGTTTGTGGAAGAATTGGTAGTATGCATGCTCGTTCTATTCCTGCACCTCCATATGTGCAGTCAATAGGTGCGTCGCCTCCTTGGAAAGGAGGTCGTAAATGGTGTTCCTCTCCCTGAAAATGTGCCGACATGAAATATGATCAAATTGTGTTTTGAGCAGTAGAGTTTCAGCCAATATATTCTATAGTGTGTGTGTGACATGTCGATAGATCAAAAAACCAGTCAATGAAAATCTTGGAATCCCCAAAAATTTGTAGAGCATGTATATCTTTGGTGATGGCAAACTGAAGTAGGCACATGAGGTATGATAGTTCTGCAAAATTGTTGGTGTCGCGACCAAGTCCAATTTTGACTTTATAGTAATGATGATCTGAGAGATGAAGAATAAACCCACCACCACAACCATGAGACTATGCAGATCCATCAAAATATTCCCAAGGATATGAGTGATCAATGATCTCGGGGGTGATGATACGGGGACAAGGAGGAGGTGGGTCATCAGGGATAAAATGATAGATAGAAAGGATATGGGCAGCAGATGAGGGCCAGTGGTGTGGGATGTCATGAAATATGGACCGATTGCGAGCCATCCAAATATTCCAGCAAATAAGAATGGGAAAATTCTGAAGTTTGTGGGGAATAAAAACATGCCACCAGTGATCCCAAGCATCTGTAATGGAGTGGCCAGTCCAACACTGTCCAATATGAAGAGAGGAAAGTGTAATCATCCAAAGTTCAAGGGCAAAAATACAATTTAGAAATAGATGTTATGTGTCTTCTGCCGCTTCTTTACAAAGTGCACATCTGTGCGGTCCAAAGAAGGTTCTTTTCTGTAAATTGGCTCCAGTAGGGATTTTTTCGCTGAGTATACACCACATGAGCAGTCGTGCTTTGGTTGGTACTTTGAGCTTCCAGAGGTAGCGCCACCAAGGGATGAGTGGATCAGGTCTGTTGTCTTGGTAGATATGAGAGTACCCTTATTTTGGTGTATACCATCCCATTTTAGATATGGTCTAAATAATTTCGTCATCACATGCCTTCAATCGAACACGGGTTTCACGCAGGGCATCCAAATATGTTGTCCAGTTTTCGGTCCACTGTGGATGTAGATGTAAAGCCCGATGGTCCAACCACCCTTGAGAGAAGAGTGTTGTTCTCTCCACATGAGAAATCTGATTTAGTGTCCTGTAACCGGCATGGTTTAGGGATGCTATAAGTGCCTACAGAAGTAGATGTGCATTCCCACAACCAGCCCATGAATCATGGCCGATATGAATCTTGTGTCCATTGCCAATCTGCCAGGTCAGGTCATCCTTTATACACCAGGTCGCTGATGTGATCGCACGCCATATAATGGAGGATTTTGAGTGGTGCTCCAGTGGTTACCGAATCCACTCAATGGGAGTGAGAGGATGAATATATTTATGAATTGTCACCCTTGTCCATAGGTTGTTTCCCGTCAGAATTGTCCAACCAAGCTTAGAAGCTAAGGAAAGTGCAAATGTTGGCAGGTCTTTGATACCCCATCCACCCCAACGCTTGGGTAAAGCAATATGGGACCAATTAGTCCAGGCAAAAGTGTGTCCCTCTTTTGCGCCCAACCAAAGAAAACACCTGCATATTTTCTAAATTTTGAGGAGTATACCTTTAGGGATCCATGCCAGTGACATCCAATATTTTATCAGTGTCAGCTGACCAACTCTTGACAGCCAGCGATGGCACTAGTTGTTCAACCTTTTTTCAATTTTAGTAATGAGCCAATTCCAATCTACAATTTTGTAGTTCATAGGTTTGAGAAAGAAACCTAGATACTTCAAGCCATCTTCAAATCTAGTGAGATTGTAGGGAAATCTTTGTTGTGCATAGTGTATTTCATGTGGAGTACAACCATGGCAGGTCAATGTGGATTTGTAATTATTGCACTGCATACCTGTGGAAATACAAAATAGATGCAATATCGCTCTAATCACCGTGGAGTCACTAAGAGTCCCATTAAAGAAGAGAATAATATCATCTACAAATAAGAGACGAGTAAGTACACAGTTTTACGATAGTTTGATTCCTTTCAATCTGCCTCTAGAAATTTCATCAATAATGCATCTGCTAAGTCCTTCCATAACCAATAGAAATAGTAGGGGAGTTAGGGGGCACCCTTGACGAAGTCCCCGCTTCGCATGAAATAAATTGGTTGCTACTTCGTTGATTAGAATGCTGTATGAAATAGTAGTTATGCTGCACATGATCCAATTGATAGTTTGTAAGGGAAAACCCAGATGGGTGAGTAACATGCGAATGTAAAGCCAGCTGACTTGATCAAATGCTTTAGCCAAATCAATTTTAAGAATCATCCCTTTGATGCGTTTAGTATGCATAGAGTGTAGACCTTCTTGTGCAATGCCAATAGCTTCATGGATCTATCTATTTTCAAGGAAAGAAAATTGTTCAGGAGATATATAAGTAGATAAGATAGGTTTTGGAGATGAGGGCAATAAAAGTAGCATTGAAAGCATCATATATGCGTCCAGATTGACGAGTTTCTTACACTACTTCCAGACGATCATGACCCAAAAGATCAAAGAATGCAAGATAAAATTCCACCGCCCATCCATCAGGTCTAGGGCTCTTGTCCTTTTTGAACCATTTGAGAACAGATTCAAGTTCTAGACTAGTGACAGGTTGCTGTAGATCATCCTCTGCTGCTTCATCAACATACCTGGGAAATAGTGATGCCACCTTGATGATTTCTGCCAACGTTGGTTGGGGAGGTGCCTTGTAGATCTCCTTCAAGTGGTTGATACCTTTCTGTGCAAGATGTGAAAAAGTAGAGGCTTTTGTTCCATCCTCATTATCGAGTTCCCAAATGGTGTTAATAGCCTTTCTACCATTGGAAAATTGATGAAAAAATTTAGAATTTTCGTCCCCAACTTTGATCTAGGTGGCACGACTTTTGAGTCTCCATTCCTCATTCCTTGTTTGTAGGATCTTTAATCAAGAAATTTATAGTGAAGTGAGCTGAGACTTATCTTCTTCAGTGCCAAACCCTGCCCCAATAGAGGATTCCAATCTATGGATTTGCTGTTCAATATCAATTAATTCACCATCCTCTATTATTTTTTTGTGCTTAGCCCAAATAATGGATTCCATCTTGATAGTAAGAAGTCTGTGGGCGAATATGGAGGATGGCGAGGCTAAATGTGTTGGCAGAGGGAGTCTCCAAATGGTATTCACCATATTGAGATAGTTAAGATCTTGTAAGCAAACGGAGCAGAACTTGTATTGGGATGCCAACTTTTTTAATTCCCTAGTAATTTCCAGATAGATTGGAGAATGATCAGAGATGCCCCCTAAGCCAATCCATTGTCTGAAGGAACCAAAGTTCCGAAGTAATCCTTCTTTGATGAGAAAAAGATCAAGTCTTTGAGCCACCCGATCATCCCCAGTGCGCTTGTTACGCCAAGTAGGAGAGGGGGAGGTAATTAGTGGATCCACCAGGTGATGTGATGGGAGAAGGTGTCTGAAGTAGTCAGATAATGAATCCGCATGTGCATTAGGCCCCCAAGATTCAAAAATCTCGAGAGAGAAATTCAGGTCCCTAGCCAAAATAATGTTATCTGGACGCATGATAGATGCATTCATGAGAGAGTCCCAATAATGTTGTCTATCAGAGCAGGGGCCTTAGATATTAATAATGGAGAAATGCAAGCCAAGGGACTCTGAGAATACATCCATGCCTAGGGAATTTTCCCTTCCCCAAACATTAATAAGGTTGATGTGGCTTGGGTTAATAAAAAGGGCCAGACCCCTCAAGCACCCAATAGCATCAACAACATGAATGATCCAACCAAGTAAAATAGGGGTGAGAGCACGAGAAACCAATTCCACAGAGCCATGCGTTTCCTATAGTAAAATGTCGGCAAGAGTAGAAGTAAAGAGTCGGCGAAGTGCAAGTCGCTTCGTAGGGCTAGCCAGCCCACAACAGTTCAATGAAAGGAAAATCATTGGGAAACCAGGATGGGGGATTGTCTTGCTCTAAGAATCTCGTCAATTGAGAGTTGTGTGCCGGACGCAACTTCAATACTGACAAGGTGAATATCTTTGGAAATATGTGAGTGTCATCCCTGGGAGGGTTTATGGGAGGGAACATGAAAGCCAGTAAGAGTACCCAATCCAGTCTATGAGTGTGTTCGGGGACGAAGGTTGTAGGAATGTGAGGAAGAGGAATCAAAGGGTTCAATAACAATGGGGAGGCAGGGTGAAGAGGGAGTGGGTATGGGAGAAGAAAGGAGGGGTACAGGGAGGGAGGGAGAGGTAATTGGAGAAGATACAACAGATAGGATGGGTAATGAGGGGGGGGGGTGGGGTGGGTGGGGGGAAAGTAGAGTGGAGATGAGGAGGGTGGAAAATAAATAGGGGGGGAGACAAAACCAACCAGCGGATACTCAGGACACATAACAGATGCCGTAGAAAGAAAATATAGGAAAGTAAAAAGGAGGGGAGGAGTAAGTACCCACAATCGGAGGGAGTCCAATAGCAGTGGCAACATACATGGATTGAGTGACCCTGGAGGGAGCATCCGCAGCATCAGAGGGTTCTGCCATCGATTATGTATTAGATGAGACAATATGACCAGCGTGCGATGACCGTCTTTGTAGTGAGACTGATACAGGTGCAATAGGATGTCTTCCACTGCTAGTGTGAGGATCCAGAGTCAAACCCGATAATGGACAATCCTTGAAGACATGACCCACTTTGTGGCAGCGGTGACAACGAAAAGGTACTCCTTCATAGTCCAAGATCTGCTCCCTGGTGGAGTTGCAACATTGTATGTTGATAGCTTCCTCCAGTCCTTCCCGCGTATCCAGATGAACCAGTATACGGGCAAATTCCATCTTGCTAGAGTCGATGAAAGAACGGTCATGGTCCAAGTAGGTACCCAGGAGATTTCCAATGTCTTTGAAGATCTATTCAGTCCATAAGTGATAAGAAAGACCTGGTAGACAGACCGAGATGGGGCCAAATCCTAGAGGTTCACGATCTGGATCAAATAAGGGGTTCCATCTTTTGCGAAGAACCGAAGCCATCTCAATGTGCCAAAACTGAGATAGAATAATATCAGTGGGTTCTCTAGAGGAAAATCAAAGAGAAAACCAACCCTTGGTCAATGTGTGAATGGTGGGCATCTCCTGGATGAGATCTCCCCAAATCTCTTGTGCCCAGAGTTTCAAGCGCTTAACACCATAGTTCTGACCGCGAACCCTTCCAATTATAACCCTGTCAATAGTGCCCATAATGTCGGCCATCTGAACTCGAACCCCGAGGGTGAGGAAATTGACAGGATGGTTAGTTTTGACACATTTCATGCGGCGAGGGGCACGGGGTGCGGTACCAAGAGGGAGGAGTTCGAAAACCAAGTGCGAGGGGGGGTGGTCGCTACAGATGGAAGAGGAGCAGAGATAGGTGAGGGGATAATGAAGAATCCAGAGGTACGACGAGCCATAGATGGGTTTGAAGCTGAAGGGGGAATGAGGGTAGAGGGGAGGGGGGTAGAGTGCAAGGGTAGTGTAGACTGCGGGGGCGAGGAGTGCCGAGGGAGATGGGGAGTCATGATGAATGAGGGGGAAAGAGGTGGGTAGGTGAGGGTTTGTGAGAGAAATGCGAGGGATGCAGGAGACAGAGGTCGAAGATTCGGTGAACTGATGTCCAGATCAGCAGCCAAGAAGATATCCGGTGAGGATGTGAATATATCAGGGACCATAATGGAGTCCAGGTCAGGGAAAGAGATGTGGGAGGGCACCAAGGAAAAGGAGACCACAGGAGCAATACCACAAGGAGATGATGCTGGGAGAAAGACTTGCATACCCGAGGAGAATCGATTCGAGAGGGTCCAAATTTCAATGTCCTCATATAGGTCCTTCGAATAGTCCACAAGTTGCTCATCCTCGGCCCCTTCCATATCAAACTCCAAGATAAATACCATTAAAAAATCACCAAATGAATCCCAACTGTCGCAAGAAGATGAGGACCGGTCAGAACAATAAACGAACCCCAACAGTCACCAGAAGACGAGGGCCTGGTCAGAATAGTGTCAGCCGCAATAAGCAAGATGGGTCCAAAAATCTGAGCACCGTTAGTGTGATTCTCCGTCGGCGAAGGCAATGAGAAAAACCCATCAAGCATATGACAATACAGTCCATCATGAGTGTTCAGTGTCAGCAGGTAAGGCAGATAATAAACGTGGCACACAGGGCAGAAGACGCGGATGCACAGTAACTTCCATGGCTGCTTAGGGCGTAGGGTCGTCGCCTAGGGTTTCTTCAGAGCCGCCATTTCAAGAGCATAAGGTAAAAAGGGTAGTTAGTTTTTATGGTATGAAAACCATTTCCAACCATGATATTTTGATGGAACAAACCAAAAATAAAATAAAAATAAACACTCCTGATGCCAAAGTCATATTCATCACCATTCAAATGTATTAATATTTTGCCCAAAATTTTCCTCCACGGTTTATCATGCGTCCAACTCCTTGAATGAGTACTGTGATTGCGTTTGCATATTATGAAGCATGAAGTCCCTCACTTGAACATCTCATAAAAATATATGTGAAAATAAGTTTCTTAATTTGGAGGTTACCACAATTGAAGAAATGGTTGAAAGATGCTACATTGCAGGTTATTGAAACAATGAATTAGGACAAAGGTGAAGCTAAATATTGGGCTTGTGTGAGGACGGAAGCCTTCAAGTCCGATAAAAATGATACTAATTATAGCTAAGATTTGCATATCATTATGGCAGATACACAAACTTGTCAATTGCAGACTTTTTAGATTATGTGCCAACAATCTCATTACCATTCTTCATATTTTCCATAATAATGATGAAGAGTACCCTTAACATCTTATTGTGCTAATATTTTTGATGAACTAGGCGTTCACTTTCAAATTAGCAATTTTTTTGTCCACGCAATCTACAAAATAAGGGTTGAAAGAACCAAGAAAATATCCCAAATAACAATTAATTTGAGAAAATTGTTCACGAGGGAAACTAATTGGGCTCGTTATGAAGAAAACCCATGTTTTTAATTTTTCAAATTTCATTTTCGTTTGCTCAGAAAAAACAATGGAAAATAGTGGCTTCTTAAAAATTTCGATTTTTTCCCAGTTTTATTTTAAAACAACTATTGTTGCACTCAAGACATTTCATACGACCATTTGACTAAAATATATTCCTCCAGTGTTGATTCACTCCACGAGAATCAAACTTTGCCTGCATAGAAACTTGAATTGTCTTCTTGTGTAAATTTTTACACCACAAATAATGCTCAGAATTAAATGACAACTTCCCACCATTAAAAAAAAAGAGAGGCAATGTTATTGCTGAAAAATGTAATTGTCAAACAATAAAATCACTTTCGTTTTGCCAAACCAAACAAAGTGCCGAAAATTCTGAAAAAAAAGGAGATTTGAGCGGATTCAAGATAACAGGATTTGGTGTTAAGTGTTTGAAATCAAAACAAATTTTCCATTGGAGTGAAAAGCAGACAAATGTTATAAGAGCTTCCGATGATTTTTTTTTTCCCGAGAGATCCAACATCACAAACTATTCATATTTTCTCAGTTTCTTACAATACTTTGTTTCTGGGAGAGTTCATGCAAGCAGATTTAGATATGTTCCATAGCTTGCATTCAATAGCTGAATATTTGATGATAGAAGGGTGCCTTACAATATTTTGTCTGGCACATCTATGTCATGCCCCCATGCTGTCAGTGTTGCAACTTTATTAAAGGGAACACATCCTGCTTGGAGTACATTGGCTATCAAATCTGCCATTATGACTACAGTTAAAATATTGGACAACCAGAAGTAGGCGATTTTGGATGCATCACAACAAAAAGTAAGTCCTTTCGAGCCATCTAAGATTGAGATGCAAAACTTCACCATGAAGATAGTGGAAATGATGAAGGAAGAAAAAATATTTGCATGGCAAGGTGGACCCATTATTTTGACAAAGATTGAGAATGAATATGGGAACATGGAGCAACCTTATTAAAGAAAAGATAGTTACCCGCGTTCGTGGTATCGATTCAAGAGTTGAGAAAAGTGAAACAGTTCTTTTGGCAGGTTTTTCTAGATCAGAGTTTGCTAAGTTTTGGAAAACTTGAGATCCTTCCTTGTTCAAAATTTTTTAGTAAGCAACCTACATCTGATTCTTGGAATGCAATAAGAAGGAGTTGGCTAAAAGACAAAGAAGTGGCAAAGAACTTATAAAATACAAAAGGTTGAGGCAAGGGCATGAAAATTTGAAACCAATAAATGGCTATCCCATAGTAAGCCCCCTTTTCACAAATTCGATGCCCTTATCTAATCTTGTGATGTCAACATGAATTCAATTGGCTATGCACATGATACATAGTTGTAGTGCACTATTCGTTTATTGACATAAGATGGTGAAAATTTTGAGCTCTTTTTAAAAGTAAGCAAAGTCCAGGATGAAGTTTAATAACAAAAGGAAGCAAAAGTCCAGGATGAAGTTTACTAACAAAACTATGCTCCACCAAGAGGGAAATTGAGAGGTTGATATATGTGTGAAGATTGGTATATTGTAAGATGTGTGAAGAGGCATGATCACAATGACCTCATGCTTGTCTGAGCTATTATAAGTATTGCAGAGATGTTGTATTGTACAATTATAAGAGAAACCGGGTCTTTTCTTCCCAATATTCTCATCTTGTTGAACCTTACATGGTGCTTGATGCAGTTGCTCTGGAGAACCTTGAGATTATTGAGAATAACCAAGATGGAAGCTCTTCAGGGACTCTTTTTGCACATATAAGATTAATGTATAATGGGATCTGGTAAAAGGTTGCTAAAAAGATTGCTTGTGAGATCTCTAAGGCGTGTAGAGCCAATCTTGGAACGTTAAGATGCTATAGCAGAGTTAAAGGGAGATCAACCTCATTGTGGGTTCCATGAAAGGAATTTCACTGAGAATGTTAAGGAATTAGCCAGAAGGGTTACTATGTACTCGTTGTGGAACAAACCAAGATACTAGACCAACTTGAGCAACATAGGAAAGAAACATGCTGCAAAGATAAGGTTTTCAAGCGATATATATGTGATGTGATTATGAAAAGGACAATGAAAGAGGGTGGGATGCTAGCTATATGCCCAGATTATTCTTACTTGCTTACAATAACTGAAAAAGGATTAATTCTGGAAATGATAATCACACTGCCTGTGCTATTTGGATTTGTGTTGTAGATGCCTCAACAAATAGATTCATGTTGATTCAGTCTTTCAGATGATTTAACAAGGAGTCGTCTATGTTCAGTGCTTTGTGAGATAAGACTTGTAGAACTTATCAAGCCTAGTGGCATTCTTTCTAACAAAACGGAAAAGGTTTTAAGGAATGAGACAAGGAACCGTTTAGTTAAAAATTTTATTCTAGGGATAGAGTTTTGGGATGCATCAGAGGTAGAAGGAGATCATTGACATCATATCAGAGACGGTTTTTGTGCATGGGGACATGCAATATCTTCCTCTTGGGGCGGTATTGTGTACCACTTTTGATACTTATTTCCATCATATAACCTTTATTTTTGCCTTCATTTTTTCATTCCTATTCCTTATACTTCATCCATATTTGATTCAGATTCATCAAATTAGGTACATTTGTCAATTACTTTTCATGATTTGAATTTTGGAAAAGTTTGACATTAAAATTAAATTTTTAGGCAGAATCAGAATTTCCCGTAATGGCTTGTTCAAAGTATATTTGGAAACTACAGGAACCAAGGATGGAGGGACACATATTATATCGCTCCAAATCAGTTAAAACATACTAGGTCAACGCTGGTCAAACTTTACCAGTCATCCAAGAAATCCCCTCATTTAGGATTTTGTGGCATTTTTCCTTATTTTGTGTAACAGAGGGATGAGCTTGACCTTATGAGATGGAATATGACTCTTGTTATTTATTACAACAATTATAGCTCATATTGTTATATTTTTAGGCTATTTAAGCAAAGCACTCAACATTTAGAGATGTACATTATGATTACTATTTCCTGAATATAATTTGAAACAGAGACTTGCTTTATGCTTTCTTGTGCATACATTCTTTTGTGATGTGAATGGTGATTTGTTGTAGCTGATTATCTTAATGTGTACTAGGAAAAGGTGGAGGGTCCCCATAATGACCTAAGTACACACTATATTTTTGATTGATGTGCATAAATGTAAATATGTTAGCATCTTAATTTTTTGTGTTAATATTTATTTATGTTGTAATCACTTGTGAATATTTATTATATAAACTCATTAGTATACCATTGCCTTTTAGATAGTGAAATTGATCTCTTTTCAATAATTAGTTTGAATAAGGAACGACAAATCAAGTCTCTAAGTTAGAGCCTCTTCTTTTTGAGCTAAGATTGAATTGAAATCAATATTCACTCTTTCCATGCTTTCCTAGAATAGATTTACATGTTTTTTTTTCTATTATTTGATAATTTAGATAAGTGAAAATGGTGTTTTTGAATGAATAGAAGCTATAAGGTAGGGCAATCGAGACCTTCGAGACAAGAGCCTCTTCCTTGTTATCTAATTTTGAATAATATCATTATTCACTATTTAATATGCTTTCATAGATTAGATTTATATGTTTTCCTTATATGCTTTCCTAGAATAGCTTTTTGCTTTAGTAGAAAAGGACTTTGATAATTCTTACTATGATGAGTTTGATGAGTGAGCATTTGAGCATGTATGTGCTTTGGGTTCTACAGTGCAGAGGAGAGAAATGTGAAGCTCTCCTCCACTTCTACAATTCAATTAATTATTGGGCATAATTAGTGTTTAGTCAATTAAATGTTCTTAGATTGCTAACATAAATTATCGACCGGAGTTGGTAAACTTGTGCCGTGTGAGTGCACTATATATGCTAGAAGCCCCAAATTATTAGTGTGATGGTTATATTTGTAGAAATTGCTTCTAAGGATGTTTTTATTCCTATGTATTTAATGAAATTGATGGATTAAATTACAAATTTTTTTTCAAAATAACAACTTTGCAAAGATCAATTAAATTCTATAGATCAACTAAGTTTTTAAAAACTGAAACAAATCTGAAGAAGCCTTAACTAGTTTATCTATTAGTATCTAATAATTTTGAAAATCTAACATAAGAAAATGTAATCAAATTCTAAGAAGAAAAGGAACTTTGATGTTTTTATGTTTTTAGAAATGAAATGTTATGTAAATGAGACTGAGCAAAGAAATGAATAAGTCACTATTGTTTTGGCCAAAAATCACTATGAAACTAGAAAGCATTCTCATTCTTGTACCAAAAAGTAAATAATTAAATCACCATTGCTTGAAAGGAACTCACCGAAACTGGAAATGAAATCTTTCAATGTTCTTGAAATAAATCACATAGCAAAAACTAATCTACAATAAACTACTGTTGCATGGAAAAAAACTAAGATTACTTCTGCATTGAATCAAATAAAAAAGGAAAATGATCTACATCAAATAACAAAGACAAACCATCTAAGCATCTACTCTAAGTAACAAAGTGAAATTCTGGAAATGACTACAACATTTAACACAACAAAAGCATAAATTGAAACTACATCAAATGCTAAAAAACACAGCTATGAAAACATATAAATGCAAAAGATAAACGAAATAGAACCTTCTCTGTTGCAGGGGCCCTCCACAACATATGGTTTCGAATCTAATCCAACACTAGTTGTGCACCGGTTCTCCAAAATACTTCTTCATTCAAGAAAAGAATAAATAATGTTTTTATGAATTCACAATCGTATCATCATTCGCATCGTCAATACATTTGTTGGTATTGTATTTAGAAAATACTGTTCATTAACTGTTTTGAGGCTTTTACGCCTATTTGGACTAACAAATTAAACCTCTAATATCAAATAAGATTGTGTTGCTTCACGATTTTCTATTTGGAAAAGCAAATCGTGAAGCATGATTGCTTTAGACTCTTCGCTCGCTTGTCCAACATTTGGTTGACCGTTCCTTTGATCGTGTATCTGGGTGATTTCCTGCTTGATTTAGGTCATATGGATAGGAGTAAATCCACGAGAGGATCATTCTCCACCTGTCTGCATACTTCACTACTCAGTTGGCACCTTAGAACCCATTGAACCATGGCAGTGGCTACAGAAACATGGAGTAGTTGCAGAATTGTGTTAATTCGGTAGCCGAGTATAAATTTTAATCTAGTAATAGGGAACATTTCAAAATATGAAAAATAGGTCATTAAAATACCTTACCAAGTCAAAAATTGAAATTTAACACTTGTATGAGTTGACGGTGATGACAAAAAGAAGGAAAGATGAGCGAAAGGAAGTGTCAAAAATGAGGCAATCATGAGGCTCTACATTCCCCCACAAGGAGGTCATTGCATGTCCTCATGCAAAAACAAAAAATTGATGATCCTTGACATGTTACTGCATCTTCGCTAAAACTTATGCTAAAACATCCAAATTTAAATTCTTTGCCTTCTTTCTAGTCACAACCATCCTTGGCTTTCTCATCAGGATTTTGTACTTCAAGTTTATGACTTGCCTTTTAAGATATTTATTCTTTTTCTCTAATTCTTTGTTTTTCTTGTACAATAAGCCCAAATGCAAAATGATATTGTCATTTTTAGTTTTTCTCAATCTTGTTCTGCAACTTTAAGGCTTCATGCTCTTGTTTTATATGCCTATTTAGTATCTCCAGCTCAAAAATCTCTTGTCTTAAGGTGTTCTCAGTTGGAGGTTCTTGTGGACTATGAGGCTGAGCCTCTTCCCTCTAATATAAGACTAATGTCTTCCCTGTATCTCTTCTCTCCAGAGATTCAATGTAGTCATAAATTTTCTGCTGTACAGGATCAATTTCTGGGGTCCTTCGGCCTGGACTATGAGTGGGTGATGGAACCCTAGGTTCCTCTTCCAAGTCAACAAATTATGTATCTTTTGGAGATGGTTCTTTTACTGCTTGGCTGAGCCTAGCACTTCTTCTAACTGTTGGGGGAGGATTTTGAAAATTTTCCCTTTTCTTCCTTGTCTTGGACCCCTCTATTTTTTTGGATGTATCCTTTTCTTTTGTGTTGTCTTCCCTCTTACTATCACTTTGCTTCTTAAGTTTTACTAGAAGCTCTGCAATGGAAACCCCATCTTCTGACTGTTCTTGTGGGGTTTGTTGTTCATTTTCAAAAGGGTCCTCAATTTTTATTTTCCTCCCCCTTTTTGCTTTGCTACTGATGGGTTGTTCTTGGTTTCTATCTTAGAAATGAAATTGAATTAGGAGATTTTCCCAAGTATCCCCTAGAATTTTAAAGTGAAATAAAATGAGAATTTTAATAAACCCATGGTGATACATTGTGTTGTCTAGAAACTGAATTCTCCTTTGAACATTTCATGACATTTTCCTTAAGATATTCAACAAGAAGTATGGAAGATTTAACTCACTACCTTCAAGAAAATTCATCAAGTCTAACATGATAAAAGAATGTTATGCATCCAAATCTTCCCTCGCAGGTGACAAAATTTTGAATTATTAATAGCAAATTCCTCTTAAGTTTTGTGCTAAGTATTCCCTTTTTAAATATGGTGGTATCCATACCTGGATTTTTCAAAAATACTTTCCATTCTTCACATTCGATTCCTCTATTTTTGAACCACCTCTCTCTAGTTCTTGGCAGTCTTGTGGCTTCAACAATGAAATACTATGTTATTGCAAATTTTACATCTCCGATTTCGACCTCCATTCCATCGAAACCTCTGGAAAGTGACTTAGTTACCTCCTTATTAAAACCTTCGAAATTCTCCATGAAATTGAGCCACTGTGCTTTCTGTAGCACCTCTTTTACTTTTGGGTAACCTTCCATGAACTTCCTTCATCCTGGTTCTGTCCTTACTATTACTCCCATGTTTCGAGAATTTTTACCTTAAAACATCCTCTTTGAGAGGGTATGAGGGTTTCGGTTGATGGTATGAATGAGATCGTTCAGAATAAATGAGAGTGCGAGTGATTAAGGCTTTGGGTTTAATGAGAGTGTGAGTGAGGTCAAGAATAACTAACCATTAGAGTATGAGTTGGGTGATTTCAACAACGAAATCAGGATTTGATGTTGAAGCATTCGTGTAATAATGAGGGGTTAAATGGCGTAGTTTTAGATTTTATTTGATTTGACACGCTCAACTCTTATTAATAATATTTTTGAATTGGTGGTATATAATGCCCATATAATTCATATTCTAATGTGTAAATCCTTATTATAAAATTAAATTTTTGCATTTGCATACCTTTGAATTGTTGTTGCTAACCCTTTATTGTTTCTTTTTGCATTATCTTCAGGTGCTCTTAGTGAATTCTTCAATTGCATCAGTCAAAAAGGTTCTTGTCACATATTAGCTGCAAAAAGCATCAGAGCTTCATAATCTCAGTAATTCTGTAGCTATATTTGTTCTAGAAAAAGAAAGGGATGCAAAGAAAATGAGATTTTTAGAATAGGAATAAAGAAAATTTAAGGTGCCAAAATTTTTGGTTTTCACTTTAGATTTTCTATATAAACATGCCAACAATTGTTGGTTTCCATGCTTAATATATTCATTTTATTATATATGTTCATCAGGAAAACTATCTTCTATAGGTATATCGTTATTATTATTTTGATTAATTCTAGATAAAATGTCAGCAACTGTGTTTTGTTTTCCAGGTCGATCTAAAATGGTGATATTGAATTCTTGCAATAATAATAACCATCTTGTGACTCTGCCATTAGTAATTGATTTATTCATTAAATATCTAATTGCAAAATGATCTGTATGAATGAAAGTTTCAATGTAATGTCTAAATTTTTTAATGGCATGGAGAACAACTAAAAAATCCTTTTCAGTAACAATATAATTTAACTCCGAAAGAGTCAAATTTTCACTTGTATAGTAAATGGCATAAGGAGTCAAGTCTTTTTGTCCCAATACAATTCCTAGAGCTATATCTGAAGCATTAGTTGAAATTTGGAAAGGCAATTTCCAGTTTGGTCCTCTTAAGATGGGTGCTTCAGAAATATTTTATTTCAAAGTTTTAAAGGCTTTTTGACAATCAGGATTCCAACTGAATTCACAATCTTTTGTAAGCAATTTGAAGAGTGGAGATGCATTTTTTGTAAAGTTTTCTATAAATCTTCTATAGTATCCAGTGAAACCAAGAAAAATCCTAACATCTCTTTGAAAAGTTGGAACTGCTAATTTGGAAATAACTTCTACTTTAGATGATTCCACCTTAATTCCATTTCGTGAAATATGGTGTCCTAAAACAATACCCATAGTAAACATCATAAAAAAAAATTCATGACTTAGTGAGAGATTTTCTTCCTTACATCTTATGAAATTTTTTTCCAAATTTTCAAGGGCTTCTTCAAAAAATTTCCACAGACTGTAAAATCATCCATATACACTTCCATACAATCATGAATTAGATCAGAGAAAATACCCAGTACTGATCTTTGGAATGTTGTTGGTGCATTGCATAATCCAAAAGGAAGTACTTGATAAGCATAGGTTCCCCATGGACAGGTAAAAGTGGTTTTGTCTTGATCTTCTGGTGCTACTTGAATTTGATTATATCCACTAAAACCATCCAAAAACGAAAAATATTTCTTCCTTGCTAATGTATCTAAAACTTGATCTGTGAAAGGAAGTGGAAAATGATCTTTCAAAGTAGCTTTATTCAACTCCCTATAATCAATACATACTCTCCATTTTCCATTCTTTTAAGGGAAAATTACTATAGGTGAAACCCATTGACTGTCTCATATTGGATAAATAAAATTGACATTTAACAATTTTTGTTGTTCCTCCTTAACAATTTCCCTAAGTTTGGATTCATTCTTCTCTGAGGCTGTTAGATTGGTCTAGAATTTTCTTCAATATATATGTGATGCATGAAAGTTTTAGGATTGTTTCCTTTCATGTGAGTGTATTCCCATGCATGTGCATAAGAGTGTTTTTGTAATGTTTCCATCAATTTCTTCTTTTGAAATTCTTCCATATTTTTATTTATATTTAAAGTTTTCCTTGGAAAAATTTATATTGAAGTGTTGCCAAATTCTTCCATAGAATATAAAAACATTTGTCTGGATGATAAATATTCAATATTGCATTGTTCTTGAAAATTTTGACTACTCTCACGTTGTGCAGATAATTCATTATTTTCTATTGAATTTAAAATTTGATCTTCTTCACTGATTTGTGAGATAGTAAAAATAGGTTGTATATTATCATCAAGCATACATTCTTCATTTTATACCTCTATCATTGTTTTTTTAGGTGGATATAATGTGAATTTATTCATTGAACTTCCATCAGAGATAAACATATCACCAAATCTACAACTGATAAAAGCATCAACTGTAGCTAGCCAAGGTATTCCTAAAATTAATGGATGTCCTCCTAAGTTATTCTTGGGTGTTAAGATCTTAAAATCGACTGGATATTCCCAAGAATCTAAGGATACATAAATGTCTTCTAATACACCATCAGATTTAATTACAGACCTATCTGCTAGTTGTAACAATGTTGGTGTATATTGAAGTTTGGAAGCCTTAGTTGATCCATGGTTTGTTTTCTCACAATGTTTATGGCTGCTCCTAAGTCGATCACTGTGTTTGGAATTTCGACACCATTGATATGTATTTTCACAATGGGACTTCCTGGATCTAAATATTTCTATATTTTTGTTTTTCCCGTCATGGTGTCTGCAATTTTTCCAACTAACTGTATTCTTTTGACTTATTTTTTTTTTCTTCCTGATTTCTTTATACTTAACTACCTTATTGCCTTTGCAAGGATTGTAATTTCTTTGATAGCTAGTAGCAAAGGGATTTTTATGCAAACATTCTTTAGCTCATCTAACATATCGTAATTAGGCACCATGATATGTTTTTCCACCCCTTTATCATTTTGTAATCTTTTAGGCAGGGAAAATTTTAGGGTCTAATATTCGTAGGTGGGCTAATTTTCAATGTTTTTTCCAAAAACAAATATTCGTCAAATTCCATTTTTTTCTAAAATGATTCACCCAAATTTTATAGTATGTCATTATTTTACCTTAAAAATTGCCAAAATATTATATTGACTAATATAAAATCACTGGGAATCTAAATATTTATATAAAAATATCACCAAATTTTTTACAATTTGCATATGAGGGACTAGTAAGATTCGCCATGGTTTCTAAACTTTAAGATAAACTTCCATCTTTAAAATTTTCCCTGCTTTCAGGGAAAGGTGGTTTTGAGATAGATACTGAAGGTTGTTCTACAATGGGAGTTGAGTTTATTGGAGTATGATGTGTAAGAGTGGTTTGTTTTTTAAGATTTTATTTCTGATGAAGAGACATCTCTTCTTCAAAATAACTATTTTTCTTTTGAGGATTTTAATTTTGATGAAGAGTTATCTCTTCATCAGTATGATCATCCTCACTTTTTCCTGAATAAAAATAGATGGTAATTTCTTTTCTAATACTCTACCATATCTAAGTTGGACATTATTAAGATCTAATGGAATTATCATATAAGTCTGAAAATGTTGTCCCTCCATGTTGTAAGCAGGTTGAGCATTTTTATGGTTTAGGTTTGGAAGTGGTTGAGCAGGTAATTGATTTGGTCGTTGTGGAAATGCTAATTAAAGTGGTGGATTTTGATTTTGAAACTAAGGTTGAGGTTGTTGACTAGACTGAGGTAAATGTTGTGGTGGGAAGTTCGGATAAGATTGTGGATATTGGTGATATTGAGAATATCTACCATAAGGACTTTACCATCCTTGTATCCAAGGTTGGGATTGAGACCAAGGCTGCCATGGCATTGGTGCAGTCCAATTATTCTATGGGGGTTGAGTGTACATTTGAGTGTTGAATCCTTTAGTTTGTGATCCTTGCCATGGTATTCTAGCAACAAAACAAAGAGGATCCATTTTATTTGTAAGCCTTCCTCTTAGTAGACAAATTTAAGACCTGGAATTGAAGGGCATTTTTTTGTATCATGATTTTCTATACATATAACAAAAGTTTCTACACTTTTTAAATCAAGAGGGAATTCTCTCAAAACATGCTTCTTTATGCACTTAGGACAAAATATAGATAAGGCATCACTTTCAACTCTTTTCTTGTGTTGGCAATATGATTCTTATGGTTGCATATGTTGTCCTTGATGGAAACTCTCTTACAAATAATGAAGTATATGCCTTTTGGAGAAACACATTTGTTTGCAGAAGGTCTAACAGAAGAAATGTATAAAGTCCAGCAGAAGATGGTTAATATTCATAATTGAAGGTTCTATACGTGGGTTTGTACAGGCCAAGTCACGTATACACGTGGACAAAAACGATCCAAGTCGCATATGCCTTTTGAGCTCTAAAATTATAATACAAGGGGGCATTACCATGGTTTTAGCCCACAATATTGAGTGTTGTGTCATCTATTTGATTCCGTCCAAGAATACCATCCACACTTGTGTGGTTTTGGCTCATGGTATTAGGAAAGGATATATCTATATAAGGAGAAGAAGATCATAGTGTAAGGTGTGCATGTGGAAGGGATTTTTACCGAATACTTATCTCTGAAGTATATCTGCATGGGATGGATTCTGTTTATTGGTAAATCTGAAACTATGATGAACCCTTGGATACAATGATGGATCAAGATCTATAGACCTGAAATGACTATGTATTTGCTTGATCTATTGGTGAGATGATTGGATTTGTGACCTGGCACATGTTTGCTGAAGTGAAGAGAAGAAATTTGGGTAAGTCTATAGATCTAAAAATTTCTGCATAATTAATATTTACAGATCTATACACTAGTTTGTCATGGTGAAATTGCATATAGACGCGGGTTGGTTTCATTTAAAGCGCATATGGAAGTCAGGGTTTCTGAAGCTTGATGGAGAGGTTATCTGGTCATTGATGTTATATTTCTGTTGTCTGTCAATGAAGTCTTCATATAGATCTAGGTTGTTTGAATATTGTATATGCTACTAAGTTGAATATGTACAAATCTTATCAATGAGTGATTAAGTATGGTTAATGATGCTGACTGAATAAGGGTTCTACAAATCTGAAAAGATATATGATTGAAAAAATCAGATCTGTTTCTAAGACTAATCAATGTTTGGAAATTCAGTTTTCACAGATCTATATGTAGGTT